>NC_069446.1:34449100-34462557 GCF_026875155.1 Cherax quadricarinatus | reverse complement strand
ACAATCAGCCCCGGCACTTTCTACATATAGGCACTTCAACCCCAGGTTCCAATTTATTGTCCTCAAAATGGACTAATTACTGTTCCATTCCGCCCAGGGGCATCCTTGCCCCTTGCATTATTTCATTAACCCCTTCACATATCCTCATTAGTTCCTCTTCAGTTGACGTCACACCCAGAAATTGTCCACATAATATTATTTACCCAATTACTTCGCTCAGTGGACCACCTGTGCACTTAAAATGTGCATTTATCGTCGCCTGAAGTAAGAACAATTTATTATTTAACTGTTTATTAATTATATCATTACAAGCAGCCAACAATTTTGGTGTCTTGCTTAGCTTGCAGAGCTGGGCCCTTTAACTATCCATACGCCATCCTATAATTAGTAGATAATTTTGAACGGTTTAGGTTCCACTGAAATCGCACCCAGTAATGTCCAGATTCAAATTTAACATCCTTCAGGCATTGTTCCTGAGTAAAGGAATCATCTGGACTTTCCTCATTTATTCTAATCCCTATGCTGTCCAGCTCCCACAAATTAGACTGGTTCAACATCATTCTCGATAGAAGAATACTTGTACTGGGTTGACCTTTTATGAGTAAGACACCGTGACTGTATTCACTTCTTCTTCTAGTCATTATTACAAGGCAGTAGTCTGCTATGTATTACATGGCCAGTACCAGTGTTGAGGAGAGTGACGCCGCATGGTTTTTGGATTTATGCAATTTATCCTGAATTATTACATCCAACACGGGCAAGGCTACCTCAGCTAGGCCATCGTTATTGCCATTAGCTCCAACCTTTACATCAGTCACTGTAGTGTCAGGGTTATTAACATTATCATTATTGTCACCATTATTATAAGAATTACATACAACCCTGCACATAACTGTATGGTGCCTTCCCTTGTTGCATTGATAGCAACTGTTCAATTTGGTATGACAATCCTTTACATTATGATTGTCTAGACATCTGATAAATCTGTCAAGTTCTTTCATTATTTCCACTTTAATATCCTATAAAATTATAGGCATTACAATTTTTAGTGAAATGAGTACCCTTGAAGAAGAGGCAGTCTCTCTTTACCTTGCCTGACCTCTTATTAACTGGGTTACCCTTACTGAGGTACTTATTCCTCTTACCTTGATGTGAGGAACTACTATTACTGATTCCTGTCACTTGATATGTGCCTGTATAACTCTTAATTATGATTATTACCACTGGGATTAATTTTCCCTTTTGAGACTTGACAGATACATCGGAGTCATTATGTGTTATATCCTTAGGACTGTTTTGCTGACTGGTCGGCAATTGAGCAATTAATTCTTGCCGACCTAGTCTGATTTCCTCCAGACCGTACTCTGGATGTTTTGGCAAACAACCTTTGCATTAATAGGTGACCAACTGCCTGGCTTACACCCTTTAATTTATTCAAAGCCTTACTTTTACAAGACAGTTTTTCTTTCCAGTTCGTAATGCTGATTAATTAAAACATTCATTTCCATTCCATCTGCACAATTCTCCAGCAGATCTCTTTCACAGTCTTTAAACCACAATTTGCACCACTCAACTTTGTACCACTACAACTTTAATTCATTAGGGTTCACGGTTCTTTGATTCATTAAATCCAAGCACTTGTTTGCCTTCGTCACATGGCCTTAATAGCCTGTAATGATGCTTTCATTACTCTAAAATCCACGGACTTGTCAGCCATTAACTCCTTCATGGTTAGAGAATTATTAATCACTGATTATACAACTTGAGTAGGCGCCTTATAAGAGTAATTCTTGCACTTTACTCTTGTATAAATCCTAGCCACACATGTGCTAGCAATTAATTGGGCTAATTATCATCCACCACACGACCGATTAAATTTGTGTACTCTGTACTTCCTTCAATCAGTCACTTAATTATTAAGTAATTAATTCAATTAATTTTTCACTGATTGCATCCGGTTCAGGAAGGACCAGCGGGCAGATATGGAAAATTTTATACGGGGTTACCTGTATGTACCTCAACATTACATGCATACAAGTAATCTCATTGGGAGACAACAGCCATATTTTTTTTTGTAGCCAGATTAGATTTTGCCACCGAAGTGGCTAGTTGATTGTGCACCCCATATCCATCCTGTGGACGGTAGCTCAAGAGCATGTGGATACACAAAAGGCCTAGGAACTAGGCCGCAATGGGTTAACAGGAATACATATAGATTTATATCTACATATCTATAGTTCAATTATCCATCACAAGCAAATTTAGGAAATTTGCTTAGTATATCTGGTATCTTATTTTCATTAATAAGATATCTTGACATGTCACATAGGTTATTATATTGTCTGTCTCTGTATTCCTCAATAAGTTGACAGTTAAGCACATAGTGTTCAAGACAGTGACCATATGCCTGATCACATAATTTACATTTAGTTTGATCATCATCTGTGTGTCTCCCAAACTGCCAAAAGTACTTGTAACCAAGCCTAAGCCTGGATACTACAACATCAGTCATCAGATCCCATGTATCAGAAATCTTTCCTATTAGGATAGACTGAGGGCCTTGAATCTGCACTCTCTTGAAAGACGTAGAATTAGAAGGATATGATCGAGGTGTATAAATGGAAAACAGGAATAAATAAAGAGGATGTAAATAGCGTGCTGAAAATTTCCAGCCAAGACAGGATTCATAGCAATGGTTTCAAGTTGGAAAAATTCAGATTCAGGATGGACATAGAAAAGCACTGGTTTAGTAATAGAGTTGTGGATGAGTGGAACAAACTCCCGAGTACAGTTATTCAGGCTAAAACGTTATGTAGTTTTTAAAATAGGTTAGATAAATACATGAGTAGGTGTGGGTGGGTGTGGGTTGGACCTGACTAGCTTGTTCTGCTGGGTCGGGGCCGTGCTCCCCTCAATGAGGGGAGGTGGCCAGACTGGGTGAGTCATTGGGCGAATCCCGGGGGGTGGGTCCCTTGGGCTAATCTGGGGGGACATGGACCTGCTCTGCATGGGTCCCGTAGGCCTGTTGCAGTGTTCCTTCTTTCTTATGTTCTTATGTTCTTATGTAACAAATGAACTTTGGCACAGTTACAATTTAGCAATGATGACTGTGGAAATTATTTAATTTCCGAAGCTATAGTGTCTAATAAGTGTTTAATGTGCTGATTTGGGTCAAAATGTATTTGCATTTTTAATGAAATCAGCTGGGTTCCCGCTGTGCCTTCGCAGATGTGCAGGGGGGTGGGGGGTCGAGCTGGTGGGCAGGTGGCGGGAGTAGTTTTGAAGTGGTGAGGAGGCTGAGAAAACCGGGAATGAGGAAACTGCGTTCACGGCGGCCTAAAGGATCAATATAGGCCTCATTTCATAATAGGAAGTGTCGTGACTGTCCCTAGTGAAGAGTGAGGGAACGTGATTTACGGGACCACCGTAAAGGGGTGGTAAAATTAGTGAATAATGTTCGACCGGGTGGCAGGTGCACGGCCATGGTGTGTGTCCAGGGGAAATACCCGTGTGTTAATACTCGCTCATCGGCCTCAGATCTTAATGGAGTGACCTCTAATTGTATAATAGTTATGAGACATTAAATCGTCTTGTGAATGGTAATGTAATCAGTGATAATAACATTGAGTTAAGAGAATGCGGGATGTGAAATAGACCGCCCTGCTCCGAGTGAACGTGTGACTCTCGTACCGAGGATAATGAAGTTTTATGGAATCACCACTTCTAAACCGGGACAAACCGACGGATACCTCGTCCTGCCGGAATAAGAACCGTGTCGGTGTAGCAGGACATCGAAATGAGATGGGGAATGGAGGAAATAAGGAGTATCAATCACCCACAGTTAAGTAACCTTTCTAGTTATAGCAGACTGATGCTGGCCAGTTAGGTATGTTGTAATTGGATAGGTTATGAGTGATCCAGCTACATTAAGTGACCACCAGAGAACATCTGGTAAGTGGTGGGATTATGTACAAATGTTTTTCCCTGATGGATGTATCCATGTGTATCCTACCCCCCCCCCTTCATTCAGCTAAACTAATATAATCAATACAGTCCACAATTAATTAGTAGCACCGTGCTTGAGGGTGCTACCCAATTTATACTGGTCTCGGATAGATGTGGATAAGACTGTGAGGGTCGAGGGGCCACCTGTAGTGACCAGAGGTGGTTTAAGTTTTCTCACATGTCTACACGGGGTGACTACGATAAACAATATGGTTGTTTCCCAATGAGATTACTTGTATGTATATAATGTTGAGGTACATACAGATAAGCACCCTATAAAATTTTCCATTTCTGCCCGCTGGTCCTTCCTGGACCGGATGCAATCAGTAAAAAATTAATTGAATTAATTACTTAATAATTAAGTGACTGATTGAAGGAAGTGGGTATAGGGTACACAAATTTAATCGGTCGTGTGGTGGAGGATAATTAGCCCAATTAATTACCAGCACATGGGTGGCTAGGATTTATACAAGAGTAAAGTGCAAGAATTACTCTCACAAGGTGTCTACTTAAGTTGTATAATTGGTGATTATTAATTCCCTAACCATGGCTGGGTCTGAGGAAGTTAGTGCGGCTGGCAAGTCCATGGATGCCAAAGCAAAGAAAGCGTCACTACAAGCTCGGAAGGGTCATGTTACTAAATCATACAACAAGTGTATGGAGTTAATCAGACAAGAAACGGTAAACCCTGATGAATTAAAGCTACACCTAGATGCCTTAGGAAATAGACATGAGTCATATAGATTGTGGTTTAAAGACTGTGAAAAAGAGCTGCTAGAGAATTGTGCAGATGATGCTGAAAGGGAACGGCTGCTGGATCAACATTATGAAGTGGAGGACAACATTGTGTCCTGCAAAACTAAGGCTTTGGAGAAGGTAAAGGGTGTAAACAATGTTGTTGGTCAACCTAGTAAGGAAAGTCAGAGGCTTTCACCAAAACTCCCAGAATTATGTATGCCTGTGTTTAATCTGGGAGAAACTGGAGGAGTTTTGGTCTATCTTTAAAGCAGTCGTACATGATAGGAGTGATCTTGCAAGTGTTACCAAATCATGCTATTTAAAGGACAAGTAAGGGGAGATGCGCATGTTCTCATACAAGCATTCCCAAATGTAGATGACTCCTATAAGTGAGGCAGTTGACTTGTTGGAGGTCACTTACGGTAACTTGGAGCAAAGTAGGCTGGATCTAGTAGCTAATTTGGCTAGTTTGAAGACTCCAGATCACAACCGCAACAGCTACAGCAATTTAGGATCAAACTAGAAAGCACTCTTAAGACCTTGAGTAAAAATATGATCTGGAGGGAGCAGAGTGGTTGTTGAGTGCCTTGATTCAGAATAAATTGAACCACAAGACCGTAGAGTGGTTATCTAACAGATATCACAAGGGTTACTTCGGGTTGGAAGAAATAAGAGTGGGACTGCAAGAGCTAATTGTCCAACTGCAGACCAGCCAACCCATTACCTCTAGGAATACCACGTCTACAGACCCCAGTGCACCTGTCAGTTCCACAAAGGGAAACCTTATCCTAATATCAATAATCCTAAGTCACCTACTACACGGGGTTACGTAGGCACGTATCAAGTGACAGGGGCCAGTAATAGTGGTTCTCCACATCCAAGCAAGAGGAGAAGTACCACAATAAGCTTAGCCCAGTTGATAAGAGGTCAGGCAAAGAAAGGAGAGATTGTATCTTCTGCAACGGTACTCATTTCTCTAAGAACTGTAATGCCTATAATTCATGGATGTTAAAGTGGAAAGATTGGAAGACTTGCTGGATGTATCAGGTGTCTAGGAAATCATAATGTAATCGATTACCGTGCTAACTTGCACTATTGTTATCAGTGTAACAAGGGAAGACACCACATAGCTATGTGTAAGGGCAGATCTAATCGTATTGATGGTAACAATAGTACTGATAGTGATAATAACCCGGACACAACAGTAGCCAACGTAAAGATTGCAGCTAACGTCGGTAATGATGGCCTAGCTGAGGTAGCTTTGCCCGTGTTGGATGTGGTGATTAATGATAAACGGCGTAAATCCAAAACTGTAACAGCATTACTGGATCAGGGATCACAACGTACCTTCATAAAACGTAACTGCCTTAATGGGATGAAGGTACAAATGTGAGATCCTGCTATACTCAAGCTATCTGGCTTTCGAATAAGAAGGCCCAGTCATACGACACTGTTTATGTAACTGTCAGGCTGGGCAATGAGAGAAAACGTATTAATGCCGTAATTGTGGATAGGCTCCCAGAGAAAATATCTACAATAGGGCTTGGTAACGCTACTGAAAGGCTTTCAAGTAAGGTAAATTTGGCACCTTCTGGTATAAATAATGATTCTGTGGGGCCAATAGATATTTTGATAGGTAGTGACCATTATGCCACCTTTGTAAAGGGTATGACAAAGAAATGCGGAGTCACCCTTCTAAGGACCGCAGGACGTCACGTGATGTATGGCAGGCATTCCTCGTACTGATAATGAATGACTGAGGAAGCCATAAATACAGTTACGGTGTGTCTTACCATGAACTATCACCCCAGTATAAATATACTTCAATAGAGGATGAAGTTGAACCTGTGTATAAATTATGGGAATTGGACAGCATAGGGATCAATGTAAATGAAGAAAGTCCAGATGATTCCTTACTCAAGAACAATACCAGAAGGATGTTAAATTTGAATCTGGACAATACTGGGTGAGACTTCCGTGGAAGCTGAACCATCCAGACCTACCAACTAATTACCGGATGGCGTATGGACAATTAAAGGCTCAGCTCCACGAATTGAGCAAGACACCAGAACTGTTGACTGCTCACGATGATATAATTAATGAGCAGATTAAATAATAAATTCATAGAGGAGGTACCTCCCCGAGCAAGCCCAGATTTATGGTCACTATTTGCCACACACACGGAGTGAAGAAGGATTCTAAGACCACTCCTCTGAGGATTGTGTTTAATTGTAGTGCCAGGAGTAATAAAAGTGTACCTAGTTTGAATGACTGTTTGATGACAGGTCCGTCGTTGACGGAAAAACTGGGAGACATACTATTAAACTTCAGGGTTAAGAATTATCCCTTTACGCCGGACATAAGTAAAGCTTTCCTGAGAGTGGGTCTGCAGGAGGCTGACCGGGATTGCACTAGGTTCTTATGGCCCGAGAATCCTAGTGACCCACTTAGTCCCCTGAAGACTTTTCGCTTCAGGAGTGTATTGTTTGGTGCTACCTCCAGTCCGTTCCTACTCCAGGCAACGATAAATGCACACCTTAAGCGTACGGGTGGTCCACTGAGTGGAGTAATGGGTAAACAATTTTATGTGGACAATTTCCTGGGGGTGACGTCTACTGAAGAGGAACTAATGAGCATAATACGCAGGGCTAATGAAATAATGCAAGGTGCAAATATGCCCCTGAGGGAATGGAACAGTAATTCGTCCAGTTTAAGGGTTCAAATAAATAAAGACAACCCTGGAGTTGAAGTGTCCAAATATAGTAATGTGCTGGGACTGACTTGGGACACAGAGGGAGACTTGTTATCGTTAAAGTCTAATAACTACAGCATGCCCAAAAAAATTAACCAAGAGAGTCTTACTTGCGGAAGTTTCAAAATGCTTCGATCCACTAGGCTTAGTGTCCCCACTTACCATAAGAGGAAAATTGTTGATACAAGAAGCATGGAAGCTTAAGTGAGCTTGGGATGAAACCCTACCTGAGGAATTTGTTGAAAGGTGGGAAGAACTAATAGGTGAATATGTAAAATTACCAATGTTGGAGTTCCCACGTAATGTGGCCAGTCAAGATGGAAAAAATGTACTCCACATTTTTTGCGATGCTTCGAAATTAGCATATGCAGCAGTCGCTTACCTTCAATGTAATAGTGTCATTTCTCTTGTTATGTCTAAGGCTAAGGTGGCTCCAATCAAATCACGCACCTTACCTCAGTTGGAATTAACGGCCATTTATGTAGGTGTCAAATTAGCCAATTATATAAGAAATAAATTGCGAGAGATAAATATCAGCGACACCGTAATTTGGTCTGATAACGAGGTATCCTTACAATGGATTCGTAATGGTAACAGTAAGATTGTGTCGCTGAAATCAATCAAATGCAGGAGAAATATAACAGTTTGGGTCAGCATATGTTAACCTTTAATCACATTCCTGGTGACGAGAATCCAGCTGACTTCTTGTCTCGAGGCTTGACTTATGAAAAATTTGTGAGTGCTTTATCGTGGTTTAAAGGGCCAAGTTGGCTGGTGGACAAATTTAACTGGCCGGTGCAAAAGGCACATATTGCTCCTGTCGAAATTACGGTGAGCACCGCTCCGGTCAGGTATTCTTCCTTACCTAAGCTGATTAGTGTGACAAGTTAGTGTTTAAATTTATAAGTAAGATGAATATCTCACATAATTTTCCCCATCCCCTGAAATACTGGCTACAGAGGTACAAGAAGAAACCTACAGGGATGAGATTAAATTCATGATGGACGGAAAAATTGTGAAAGGCTCAATAATAGAAAAGCTGGGGCTGTATTTAGAGGATGATGTAATTAGGTGCAGAGGCAGGTTACAAAATGCTGAATTGGGGGAATATGCTAAGCACCCTATCTTGCTGCCCAAAACTCATCACCTGACAACCTTGATTGTCTTTAATGCCCATAATAACGTGATGCACGGTGGGGTACAGGATACCTTAAACTGTATTCGGGAAACCTTCTGGATTCCACAAGGACGGCAAAGTGTAAAAAGGGGTTATCAAGTCGTGTGTAATATGTCGCCGGGTGGATGCCAGAACCTACATGTACCCAGGTCCTCCACCATTGCCCAAGGAACGCGTGCAGTTGGTAAAACCATTTGATGTGACCGGAGTGGACTATAGTGGGCCAATCATTTTAACAGGTACTTCAGATGGTGTCCCCTTGAAGGTGTATGTATGTCTATTTACTTGTACAGCTACTAGGGCTGTTCATCTAGAAGTTGACTCAGGACTTGTCTGCAGAAACAGTTCATACAGTTGTTCCAAAATTTGCAGCTAGACGATCCTGTCCAAGATTGATGATCTCAGATAATGCCACCAATTTTGTAGCGGGTGCTCAACACTTGATGAAATTAAATAAGAGTGATGATGTACAGTCTTGTTGACCCAGCGAGGGTGTGTCTGGAAATTTATTACTCCCAGAGCCCCTTGGCAGGGAGGACTGTACGAAAGAATATAGGTACAGTGAAAAGATGTCTTCGTAAGGTGCTACACAGGAAGAGAATTGATTTGGAGGAATTCCGTGCAGTGTTGGTGGGAGCAGAGAATCGGTGAACAATCGCCCCTCGTCATACATGAGCGACACTCCTGACGCGGAGATACTGACTCCCTCTCACCTAATATGTGGACAAAGATTAGAAGCTGCACCTATCTATAGAGATAATCCCGAGGAAAGTGATGAGGATTACAATAACGTGACTGTGTTGAGTGACAAGTTCAAGATGTTAAATAAGGTAATTATTCATTGGTCTGATGTGTGGCGTAAAGAATATCTTCTTACACTACATGAACACTTTTATGGTGCACCAGAGGCAGTAAACCGACAGAACATTCAACCAGGTGACATTGTGTTAATTGATACTGAACAACATCGAACATTGTGGCCTCTGGGCAAGGTAGTACCATTATACCCAGATGCACAAGGTGTTGTCAGAAACGTCAAAGTGTTGTGTCGTGGTCAGGAAAGTTTGCGTACCATTAATAAATTAATTCCCTTAGAATTAAATGGTGTTCAATCCAGTGCAGATGGAAATCTAAGGGAAAGTGACACGAGTGATATTGAAGACATGACCGGGGTAATGCAAGAAGAAACTGTAGTAAGACCCACTAGGAAAACAGCAGCGCAATCTAGAGAGGGCTGGAATCGTCTCATGGCAGAAGACGCAATTTAAGTCGTCTAACAACGACTTCCGCCCGGCCGAGTGTGGAAAATAATTTAATTTCCGAAGCTTAGTGTCTAATAAGTGTTTAATGTGCTGATTTGGGCAAAATGTATTTGCTTTTTATGAAATCAGCTGGGTTCCGCTGCCCAGCACAGATGTCAGGGGGGTGAGGGGTCGAGCTAGGGGGGCAGTGGCGGGAGTGTTTTTGATGGTGAGGAGGCTAGAAAACCGGGAATGAGGAAACTGGCATTCACGGCGGCCTAAGGATCAATATAGGCCTCAATTCATAATAGGAAGTGTCGTGACTGTCCCTAGTGAAGAGTGAGGGAACGTATTTACGGGACCACCGTAAAGGGGTGGTAAAATTAGTGAAAAAATGTTTCGACCGGGTGGCAGGTGCACGCCAGGGTGTGTGTCCAGGGGAATACCCGTGTGTTAATCCTTCGCTCATTCGGCCTCAATCTTAAGAGTGACCTCTAATGTGTATAATAGTTATGAGACGTTAAATTCTTGTGAATGGTAAATGTAATCAGTGATAATAACATTGAGTTAAGAGAAAGCGGTATGATGAAATTGACTGACGACGAGGTCAAAATAGAAGGTTAAAATATAAAATGCTTAGATAGGAACAGAAAGGGTTTGGGGTATGTGCCTACATTAGAAATGACTTAGCTTACAACCAAAGACCTGATTTAAATAACAATAAAACGGGAGATTCTATGGATTGAAGTGCTGCTTCCCAAGACTAAACCCATCCCAACCCAACCCAACCCAAAGTCATTATATTAGACCTTAGTGCAATTACAAGTGAGAGTCTGCTGCTATTTTTAATTTGTATTTTTATATTATTAGTTTATACCTAGTTGTACTTTAGCTCATTCCAGTACAACACATAGACAACATCAACTTCATTATGTATATTACCTGGAGTTTACCTGGAGAGAGTTCCGGGGTCAACGCCCCCGCGGCCCGGTCTGTGACCAGGCCTCCTGGTGGATCAGAGCCTGATCAACCAGGCTGTTGCTGCTGGCTGCACGCAAACTAAGTACGAGCCACAGCCCGGCTGAAACAGGAACTGACTTTAGGTGCTTGTCCAGTGCCAGCTTGAAGACTGCCAGGGGTCTGTTGGTAAGCCCCCTTATGTGAGCTGGGAGGCAGTTGAACAGTCTCGGGCCCCTGACACTTATTGTATGGTCTCTTAACGTGCTAGTGACACCCCTGCTTTTCATTGGGGGATGGTGCATCGTCTGCCAAGTCTTTTGCTTTCGTAGTGAGTGATTTTCGAGTGCAAGTTCGGTACTAGTCCCTCTAGGATTTTTCCAGGTGTATATAATCATGTATCTCTCCCTCCTGCGTTCCAGGGAATACAGGTTTAGGAACCTCAAGCGCTCCCAGTAATTGATGGTGTTTTATCTCCGTTATGCGCGCCATGAAAGTTCTCTGTACATTTTCTAGGTCGGCAATTTCACCTGCCTTGAAAGGTGCTGTTAGTGTGCAGCAATATTCCAGCCTAGATAGAACAAGAACCTGAAGAGTGTCATCATGGGCTTGGCCTCCCTAGTTTTGAAGGTTCTCATTATCCATCCTGTCATTTTTCTAGCAGATGCGATTGATACAATGTTATGGTCCTTGAAGGTGAGATCCTCCGACATGATCACTCCCAGGTCTTTGACGTTGGTGTTTCGCTCTATTTTGTGGCCAGAATTTGTTTTGTACTCTGATGAAGATTTAATTTCCTCGTGTTTACCATATCTGAGTAATTTCAATTTCTCATCGTTGAACTTCATATTGTTTTCTGCAGCCCACTGAAAGATTTGGTTGATGCCCTGCCTGGAGCCTTGCAGTGTCTGCAATGGAAGACACTGTCATGCAGATTCGGGTGTCATCTGCAAAGGAAGACACGGTGCTGTGGCTGACATCCTTGTCTATGTCGGATATGAGGATGAGGAACAAGATGGGAGTGAGTACTGTGCCTTGTTGAACAGAGCTTTTCACCGTAGCTGCCTCGGACTTTACTCTTTGACGACTACTCCTGTGTTCTGTTAGTGAGGAAATTATAGATCCATCGACCGACTTTTCCTGTTATTCCTTTAGCACGCATTTTGTGCCTAATTACGCCATGGTCACACTTGTCGAAGGCTTTTGCAAAGTCTGTATATATTACATCTGCATTCTTTTTTATCTTCTAGTGCATTTAGGACCTTGTCGTAGTGATCCAATAGTGAGACAGACAGGAGCGACCTGTTCTAAACCCTTGTTGCCCGGGGTTGTGTAACTGAGGGGTTTCTAGTTTGGGTGGTGATCTTGCTTCTTGGGACCCTTTCAAAGATTTTTATGATATGGATTTTAGTGCTATTGGTCTGTAGTTCTTCGCTGTTGCTTAACTGCCCCCTTTGTGAGTGGGGCTATGTCTGTTGTTTTTAGTAACTGTGGGACGACCCCCGTGTCCATGCTCCCTCTCCATAAATGGAAAAGGCTCGTGATAGGGGCTTTTTGCAGTTCTTGATGAACACAGAGTTCCATGAGTCTGGCCCTGGGGCAGAGTGCATGGGCATGTCATTTATCGCCTGTTCAAAGTCATTTGGCGTCAGGATAACATCGGATAGGCTTGTGTTAATCAAATTTTTGGCTCTCTCATAAAAAATTCATTTTGATCTTCGACCCTCAGTCTGGTTAGGGCTTGCTAAAAACTGAGTCATACTGGGACTTGAGTAGCTCACTCATTTCCTTGCTGTCATCTGTGTAGGACCCATTTTGTTTAAGTAGGGGTCCAAATACTGGACGTTGTTCTCGATTTTGATTTGGCATAGGAGAAGAAATACTTTGGGTTTCTTTCGATTTCATTTATGGCTTTAGTTCTTCCCGCGATTCCTGACTCCTAAAGGATTCTTTTAGCTTAAGTTTCGAGCTTGCTATTTCTCTGACCAGTGTCTCCCTACGCATTTCAGATAAAATTGACCTCTTTTAGCCGCTCTGTTATTCTTTTCCTCGCCTGTAAAGGGGGCGCCTGTCTCTTTCTATTTTACATCTACTCCTCTTTTTTCTTAGAGGAATAAGCCTTGGGGCAAACATCGGGTGCCACCGAGTTAACTGTTTATAGGCATAAGTTGGGGTCTGTGTTGCTTAGTATATCTTCCCAGCTTAATTATCGGTTAGGGAATTGGTTTACTTGGTCCCACTTTATGTTTTTGTTATTGAAGTTGAATTTGGTGAATGCTCCCCCCGTGGACTAGTCTCATTATGTCGGGCTGGGGCTCCACGCATACATGTCTGAACCTCAATTATGTTGTGATCTGAGTATATTGTTTTTGATATGGTGACATTTCTTATCAGATCATCATTTTTTAGTGAAGATAGGTCTAGTGTATTCTCCATCTAGTAGGCTCTATTATTTGCTGGTTTGAATTGAATTTTGTGCAGAGATTTAAAAGCTCGTGAGTGTGGTTTTCATCAGAGCTGCCTCCTGGTGTTATTTCTGCAACAATATTATTTGCTATATTCCTCCATTTTAGGTGCCTTAAGTTTA
>NC_069446.1:34436600-34444100 GCF_026875155.1 Cherax quadricarinatus | reverse complement strand
TAAAAGAATTACATCATAGACCCCTTTGGAGACTATGTCAATATGCACTACACTTGTTAAGTCATAGAAAAAGGCCTTCCTCAAAAAAATTTAAAATTTTTTTTTTAAAAAAAAAAAAAAAAAAAAGGGAAACAACAAGGGAAAAAGGATCAGGGGGAAAAAGGGGGATATCAGGTCAAAAGGGGAAGGGGAAAAAAAAAGGGAAAAAGGGGGAGGGATAAGGGAAAAGGGGAGGGGGATTGGGGGAAAAGGGGGGAGGGTTTTTGGAATTTTTAAAAAAATTTTGGGGAAAAACCCGAAGAAAAAAACAGAGAGGGGGGAAAAAAAATAGCAAAAGGGAAAAGGAAAAAAAAAAGGGGGTGGAAAAGGAGTAAAAAGGTTAAAAAAGGGGCTAACAAAAAGAAAAAAAGGGCCTGAATTCCAAGAGAAACGGGGGCCCTTCCCAAAAAACCCCGAGAAGAAAAAGGGGGAACCCAAAAGGGAAAAAGACCCCAACCCCAACATTTGGGGCAAAAAAAAAAAACCCCAAAAAAAAAAAAAAAAACCCAAAAACCCTTAAAACTGAAATTTTTTTTTGGGGGGAACTTTTTTGCAATGGTTATAAGGGGGGTTCAAAAAAAAAAACCCAAATGGGAAAAGGTAGGGAAATAAACGAGAAGGTGTTTTTTTTGGCCCAAAACCCCCCCCAGGGGGGGAACAAAAAAAAATATTTTTTTCGGAAGATGCGGGGGCCAAAAAATGGAACAATGGGGAAAAAATTTCGAAGTGTAAAGCACAAGGGCCCCAAAATTACACGGCAAAGCTAGGAAAACTGAAAATGGAAAATTAGATAAAAATGTCCAAGAAAAACCCCCGAGGCCCCAAAAAACCCTTTAACCAAAGGTAGAAGAAAACCCAAAAAATGAACTGGGGGGTGGGTGGGGGGGGGCGGGGGGGGGGGGGGGGGGGGTTTGGGGGGGGGGGGGGGGTTTTGGGGGGGGGGGGGGGGGGGGGGGGGGGGGGGGGGGGGGGGGGGGGGGGGGGGGGGGGGGGGGGGGGGGGGGGGGGGGGGGGGGGGGGGGGGGGGGGGGGGGGGGGGGGGGGGGGGGGGGGGGGGGGGGGGGGGGGGGTTTTTTTTTTGTTGGTTGGGGGGGGGGGGGGTTGGTTTTGGGGGTTTTTTTTTGGGGGGTTGGGGGTTTTTTGGGGGGGGGGGGGGGGTGGGTTTTTTTTTTTGGTTTTTTTTTTATTTTGGGGGTTTTGGTTTTGGGGGGGGGGGGGGGGGGGGGGGGGGGGGGGTGGTGTTTTTTGTGGGGGGGGGGTTGGTGGGGGGTGGGGGGGGGTGGGTTTGGGGGGGGGGGTTTTTTGGGGGGGGGGGGGTTTTTTGAGGGGGGAAAAATTTTTTTTTGTAAAAAAAGGGGGACAAAAACCCTAAAAAAAGGCAAAATAATAAAAGGGAAGGGGGGTTAAAAACCAAAAAATTCTGAGAAGAGAAACAAGGGGGGAAAAGGGGTTTTTTTGGGACCCCCCGGAAAATTTAGGGAAAAAAACCCAAAAAAACCTCGAATAGGGGCCCCTGGCCCAGGCCAGCAAAAAAAAACCCCCTGGGGAAAGGAAAAAGGAAAGGTGAAAGAAAGGGGGCCCCAAAGGGGGGGAATTTTTTTAAAAGGGGGGAAAAGGGACCCGGGGGGAAAAGGAAAAAAAGGAGACCCTTTTGCCCTTTTAGGTAAAATTTTCCCCCCCAATTTTAGAATTGCTTTAAAATGGAATAAGATTCAAAAAATTTGGGGGGAAAATAAAAATTAAAATAGGCCGGTCCCAAAACGTGACAAAAAGAATGCCCAAATAGGCCAAAAACCTGGAAAGGTGCAAGAAAGAAAAAAAAAAAACGAACCCGAGGGACCTACTTGAACCTCGAAAAAACCGGTACAGGGTGGGCAAAAAAGTGGAAAAAATGGGTAACCCTTTTGTTCTAGTGGGGAAAGGGGAGGGTTTTGAGATTCTCCCCCAACCCGGGGGAAAAACAAAGTAACTTGGCATGGGAAAAAATGGCCCAAAAAAAAAGGGAAAAAGTTTAAATGGGAAAAAGGGAAACCCCCCAAAGGGCATTTTTCAAAGGAATTTTTGGGGGGCCCCCGAATTTTACACGGGTGTTTTCCCTTTAAAGAATGACCCCCAAAGAAAGGGAAGGGGGTTCAGGTTTTAAAAAAATTGGGGGGGCGCAGAAGATGGGACCCCAGAAGTGGGGGACTTTTTTGAAACAGGGGAATAAGAAACACGAGGTAGTCTCCCTTGGAGGCAGAGATGAGAAACTGCAAAGGCATAAGGGAGACCTTCTGCCTCTTTGAGGTAACAGATTTCCCACTCATTTAAGTAGACTTGACTCACAGAAATCGTAATGACACGATTGAAAACCCATACCATACCCCGGCCGGAATTGAACCCGCAGTCAGAGGTCTCACAACTCCAGCCCGTCGCGTTAGCCACTAGACCAGCTAGCCACAATATGATTTGTCCAACTAGGTATATTTCTACACCATAGGAAGGTTAGCACAGGCACCACTGTGGACCACAAATGCAAGTTTTTACAGACGAATCTCCTGCCACGGCCACGCTAGCTTGAGATTCCTCTGTAAAAACTTGCATTTGTGGTCACAGTGGTGCCTGTGCTAACTTTCCTATGGTGTAGAAATATACCTAGTTGGATGAATCTTGTGGCTAGCGGGTCTAGTGGCTAACGTGATGCGATGGAGTTTTTGAGACTCTCTGACCGCGGGTTCAATTCCGGCCTGGGTAATGGTTCATTTAAGTAGACTTGGCAATGGCGAGAGTACGAAGGGTGAGCCTCATGACAATTAAGGCAAGAGGGAGGTCGATTGCAAGATGTATTAGAATGGTCATCGGCACCACAGACTGGGCATTTGGCAAATAGATCTGCAATATTTTGCTGGATGGCCAAATCGCCAGCAATTTCTACACTGTTGCGATGTAGGGTTCACCTTTAGAACTTGTAACTGATGTCCTGCTACAGAAACTGAGGATGGGAGTTCACGGCTGTCAAAAGTTAAATGAGCCACATTGCTAGGGTATCGTCTCCGGCAGAGGGCAGGAAGAACATAAGTGTCTACCTTGAGGATTGGTAGATCTTGGAGTTCCAGCTGTTCAAGAATGTCATTGCCATATGTCTGGAAATTTTGTTGAACTATGGTATGAGGCAAAATGACAGTACCACTACAAGAATTCAGGGAATGATGTTTTTCAATAATGACAGGAACATTATCTATATGGGAAAGAAGAGAAAGATCATGAGTTTGGGGAGCATTCTGTACAGTGATGATGTGCGTACCACTCATAAGAGCATGAAAAGAAATATCTTTACCAACATGGCATAGGAGTGCCTTGCCAATACTATGGTGAAAGTTAGGCAATAGAGGAAGTCGGTCGTAAAGTGAAGAATTTAGTCCATTGTGCATTCTGAAACTGAGCATGGAAAGGGAGTGCAGGACATGTTGATCTTTTCTAAGAATGAGAAGGTGGAGAAGTATCATCAGCAGGTAATTGTCCTTGGTGTTTAGGAGTGGGACCAGAGTTGGTCCGACGTGAAACGGGCCGGCGATTTGAAAATTGCCGCACTGTCGAGGGAGAAGCCTAAAGCATAGCCAAAGGAGAACGGAGGTCAGATAAATCGAAGGAGTCAGTCGAGACCTCAGTACCTGAAGTGGGTGAGGAAACAGCACTGGCAAGAGGTACAGAGGCATTATGAGTGTCCAAAGAGTGGTCCAAAGACGAGGCAGGGTCAGAACAGGGTGCGGTATCAAGAAGGTGCCTGGGGGTAGCAGGTTCATGGACTAGGGTTTTCATGGTTAAGTTACTTCCTTCTTTTTGTTTTTAAGGAAAAAAAGAAAGAAAATAAAAATAAAAAAAAATTAAAAAACTGGGGACTGGGGAGGGATAGTTCCAGGGAGGGATGAGAAGGCCAGAAATCTCCTTCCATACCCAAGAGGACATCAGCACAACAAGTAGTGCAGATGCAGCATGGAACCCGTGCCATACCCTACCCATCATGCTAGTAAACCAGCAATCCGGGATAGCGACCTCACAACTGCCGAGCTACCTCGGTGGACAAAAGAGAGGGCAGCTGGATATCCACCACAAAGCATACCTCCTTTGGCCACCACCCACGGAATCCGAAAGGCAGCCTCCAGAGATGCACCCGTTGCCCGAAAGATACCGAAAGCCACTCCCCCAGAGACCGGAGAGGGATTGGGACATCCCCAGGAGATCCAGATTCCTTGGCAAACTACACCACCGCCAAGAACATCAATGGAATGGGATGGACCCCAGTACCCTTTCACCTACCCAGGAACTAGCGTGCCTGTAAACAAAAAAGAAAAAAAAAAGAGAAAGGGTAATAGGGAGGGGTAGGGAGGAGGAGGAGGAAAAGAAAAAGGGAAGATGGGATAAGAGAGGGGGGATTAGGGGGTGATTAGGTTTGGTTTGAGGAAGGAGACCAACAGGTCTAATTCCTCAGACTAAGAGCCTCTTCACCACACCAAGGAGCCCCCCTTGAAGAGGGGCATAAATGTAATCCTTGGTGATGGATGGGGTTAAGGCTAGAGAGAGTAGCAGGAGAGGCCACTGAATAGATCTGGTCACCATAATCAAGTTTCGATAAAATGAGGGTGGAATGTAGATGAAGGATAGTTCGATGATCAGCTCCCCATGAAAGATGAGCAAGGGATTTAAGAAGGTTCAGTCAGCTGTGACAAGTTGCTTTCAGAGAGGTAATGTGAGGTTTCCAGGATAACCTAAGGTCAATGAGAAGGCCTAGAAACCTGACTGTATCACATTCAGAGATACAGGAGCCATAGAGGTACAAAGGATGATTGGAGATGAGAGAGGGTCTAGTTAAAGTAATTTGGTGAGTTTTGGTACTGGAAAATTTAAACGCATGTGTGGTGGCCCAATTGGAAGCACGGTCGACCGTGTACTGAAGAGAAACTGTAATGAGATGACAGTCAGTGCCTGCACAAGCAATAGCGAAGCCATCAACATAGAGTAAAGACCAAATATTGGATGGAAGACTAGAGACCAATCATTTATAGCAAGGAGAAAAAGTGTTGTCCTCAGAACACATACCTGGGGGACACCTTCAGCTTGGATAAAGTCCAGGGAGGGCACATTATTAACCCAAACACGGAAATGTCTGTCAGTTAAAAAGTCTTAAGGAAGTATTGTAGATTGCCTCAGAGGCCTAAGGTGTGGTCTTGGCCAAAATATTATACTTCCAAATTGCATCATATGCCTTCTCAAGGACAAAAAATATGGCAATAACTGAGTGGTTAATCACAAAGTCATTACAAACCCATGTATCCAAGAGTAGTAAGATGTCTATGGTAGAACTGCCATAGGAGGGGAGGGGACAGAAGAGGCAGAAACATGGGAGGTGGCAGAAGAGAAAATTATTATTATTATAAATAAAAAAGAAGCGCTAAGCCACAAGGGCTATACAGCGCTGCAGGGTAAGGAAGGAAGTGAGGGTATCGGGTGGCAGAAGGGGGGAGGGATGATCAGTAGGTTACAGAAACAGCGGGGCACGGGATAGTGCAAAGGTAGAGGGTAGCAAGAGATTGAGGTAGAAAGGGCTGAAGGTATCAGAGTTTGTGAAGTAAGTCAGTTGTTGTCAAAAAGTAAATGAGAGAGTCTGGATGAAAGGTGGGTCCATCAGCGAGAATTATTATTATTATAATCAAAAAGAAGTGCTAAGGCCACAAGGGCTATACAGCGCTGCAGGGTAGGGAAGGAAGCGAGGGGATTGAGCGGCAGAAGGGGGGAGGGATGATCAGTAGGTTACAGAAAACAGCAAGGCAGGGGATAGTGCAGGGGTAGAGGGTAGCAAGAGATTGAGGTAGAAAGGGTTGAAGGCATCAGAGTTTGTGAAGTAAGTCAGTTGTTGCCAAAAATTCAATGAGATAGTCCGGATGAAAGGTGGGTCTATCAGCGAGAAGGAAAGGTAAAGAGAGAGTAGTGGAGCGAGGACAATGAAGGAGGTAAATTCTGTGTGCTCGTTGATAAAGTGGGCAGTCCAACAGAATGTGGCTGACTGATAATGGAGCTGACAATTCTCAGAGAGAGGAGCAGGGTACCTCTCCATGAGATATCCATGAGTAAGATGAGTATGGCAAATGTGAAGACAGGAGAGAGTAGCCCCCCAATCTCGACACTGGTGTCAAGAAGACGGCCAGAAGCCTATACTCATTTTAATAGATTGAAGTTTGTTACCGAGCAGAGTAGACCAATGTTGTTGCCAATGGGTGTGAAGGTGGATAGCTATTGCAGCAAAATAGTCCATAAATGGAATACCTCTACATGAAACTGGTAGGTCATGTACTGCTGACTGCGCAGCAGTGTCTGCCTGTTCAGTGCCCTGTACGTCAACATGACCAGGGACCCAACAAAAAACAACAACTTTATGCTTGGTAAAGATGCGGCGTAGCCAAAGTTGGATATGGAGGACTAAGGGGAGAGGTGTATCAAATTTTTTATAGCCTGTGAAGCACTAAGGGAGTCTGAGGCAACCACAAATGATGACACAGGCATAGATGCAATACGGATAAGTGCTGCAGGAATCGATTACAATTCAGCAGTAAAAATGCTAGCCAAAGATAGTAAATGCCCTCGCACGATGCTGTATGGAAACACTGCTGCAAATCCTATGAATCCTATGCCCTCAGAAGACTTAGAGCCATCTGTGTACACTGCAATGGCATGAGAATGAGAGTAGAAGTGGTCAAGAAAAAGAGAGCGGAAAGCGACCGTAGACAGTTGGTCTTTTGAGCAAGGGAAAGAGAAAGAACAGACTCGAACAGCTGGAACTTCCCAGTGGGGTAGGGAAAAGTGAGATGCTACATGAACATAGAAAGCTGTTAATTGAAGAGAACACAAGAGTGAATGTAGGTGAAGAGAGAAGGGATGGAATAAACAGGGGCAGCAAACAAATAAAGAATGTCTACTAATATCAGTGACAATTCTATAAATGTAAGGATTGCGGAGATCATGAGAGCGTACATAGTAGCGAAGGCAATGGGCATCACGGCGATTGGATAAGGATGGAACGTTCGCTTCTGCATAGAGGCTCTCAACAGGGGAAGAGCGAAAAGCACCAAGGCATAAACCTAATCCTTGGTGATGAACAGGGTTAAGGCTAGAGAGAGTAGCAGGAGAGGCTGCTGAATAGATCTGGTCACCATAATCAAGTTTCGATAAAATGAGGGTGGAATGTAGGCGAAGGAGAGTTCGATGATCAGCTCCCCATGAAAGATGAGCAAGAGTTTTAAGAAGGTTCAGCCGGCTGTGACAAGTTGCCTTCAGAGATGTAATGTGAGGTTTCCAGGATAACCTACACTCAAAGAGGAGGCCCAGAAACCTGACTGTATCACGTTCAGGGATACAGCAGCCATAGAGGTACAAAGGAGTCAGAGATACAGAGAGTCTAGGAAAGAATTTGGTGAGTTTTGGTACGGA
>NC_069446.1:34409578-34436100 GCF_026875155.1 Cherax quadricarinatus | reverse complement strand
CTCCATCTCCAAAAAACCCTACCCCCCCCTTAAAATTGGCCCCCTGTGGGAACACAACATCCACTCTAAATTTATTCAAAAAACTTTCGAACCATTCTCTCTTACACTATTTTACACAAACCATTAACTTTACTGTCATAAAACCCGGGGGCCCTTTTTTAAAGTTTCCCAAACCCCTGCCTCCTCTTTTTCCCAACGTTTTTCCCGATGGCCACCAAATCAGGGACCCATTTGCACCGGGGGCCCACTTCCCCTCTCCCCCCCCCCCTTTTTTTCCGGGGCCCCTGTCATGGCCACCCACCAAACCCCTTCCCCCTTTCCCCCCTTTTTTTGTTTCCCCCATTTCCGCGCGCTGGCGTTGGGACAAAAACTGAATCCGAGGGGGCCCGCGGCCCCTCTTTCCTTGTACGGGCCCCAAAATCCTCCATGGGTTTTGGTCGGGGGTTTCCCACCAAAGCCCCTCCCCCCCCTCCCATTAAAAACAGTGACAAAGATCTCGGGAAAACCTCAGTCACGTTTAATCACCCCCCCTTTCGTCCAAATTAGTTTCTGTTTTTTGATCCCAAAAAGGGCCTTAAACCTAAATCTTCTACTTCCCCCTCCCCCCCAGGAGCATCCCCCCCCGATGCGGTGACAAGGCCCTTCGGGAAACCTCGGCTAATTCCTCCTCAATTTCCCCAACATTTTTTCCCTCCTTTACTTTTTTGGCTCAAAAAACCCGACCCCATTGGGAAGTGTTCTGGCCCCAGGTAACTGGTAAAGGGGCCCCTCCCCCCCCTCCCCCCCCCCCCCCAACCCTTAAAACCCTCATCCACATCTCGCCCATAAAACGACCACCCCCCCCTCCTTTCCACGTCGTTGAAAACCAAAAAACCTTTTTTCCCCCCTGGTGTAAAAGGGGATTCTCCGCCTCTGGGCCAGGAGCTCTTTGCCGTTTCCCAAAAACTCCGCCGCTAGTGATCGTTTTCCCCCCCCACATAGTCGGCGGAACCCCCCTTTGCCCCCCCGTATGACCCCAAATGACCTGTGTCCTAAATTTCCCTTTTGGGGGTACCGTAAGACGGTAGGGGGGTGCCCGCAATGACATTTTTTTGGGTTAAAAAATCCCCCTCCGGCATACCTTTTGTGGCACCCGACACCCCCCTTCCCCAATGCGGGGGCCCCCCATGAAAAATTTTCCGTTTTTTCCTCAAAAATTTTTTCTGATATCTGTTTTCATCCGCCTAAAGGGGGGAAACTTTACGCAATTTAATCCATGAATAATGCGGGGATACATCGATCATCCTCACAACAACAGCGGGTGTTGAAACAAGACTTAGGGGTCCTGAAAACGGTTGACCAACGACTCGAAAACCCCGTTGCTGAAGCAGTTTCACAAAAAATCTACGTGCTCCTTTTCAATGTTTAACGCCGTAAAAAACTCTTAAATTCCTAAATGCCAAAACGGGGTCTCTATAAATTTTTAGGTAGTAATACCGGGGGCTGGGGGCTGGGGGTTTTTGGGGGCCCCCACGAAAAAATTTTTCAACCCCGGGACAGTTTTTAATTTCCTGCCCCTGTAACGAAAAGGGCCATTTTTGGGATAATAGTATTTTCCCCCCTGGTCTAAAGAAGAGGGGGCGAAAAAGCCCACCTCCCCACAAACTGCTTTTCAGGGAACTGAAGACCCTTTTGCGCGGGAAAGGTCTGCACGGCCCAATACCCGATGCAGACAATGCTGGGCAGTCAGGGGGGGAAAAGGGGTCCCCCTCCTGGTATGAAAGCGGGTAAATTTGTGTATGAATTTGGGCTTATGTTTGTGTATTCATGGTTTGTGACGATTTATACTTTTTAATGTTTTTTTGATTTTTGCAGTGGGTTTGGGTTCTATTTTATGTTATTCAATTGCATGGATTGGGATGCTTGTAGGGGTGTCAGTTTTTTTGGTTTTCCTTTTTTAAATTAAAATATATTCTGTGTTTGATAAAACAGATTTTTTTTTTACCTTTTTTCCTTTTAACTTTTACTTTAATTGTGTTTAACGTATAAGGTGTCAAAACTTTAAAAAATTTACAACGGGGACAATAAAATGCATTTAGGGTTTTGGTTTTTTTTAATCTTTATAACAATGAAATTTTTGGAAATTTTTTTTCGTCTATTTGTTATCATAGGTTTTCTGTATGGGTGAGGGGGGATATTTGTGGTTATTCAAGTCATTTTTTTTTTTTTATATTTTATTTAAAACCAACAATAGACAATAACAAAAGGTAAAACCCTAAAGATGACAATATATGAAAAAAATAACCCGAAAAAAAAGTTTCATTAAAATTGAAACAATTTCCCAAAACATTACAATATAACCCAAAATGACCACTAATTTTCCCACATAAAAATCAGATACCGAAACTTAAAATTTCCTATAAATAGCTACATGGGGGATATTAACTTTCCCCAAAAAAAATGCAAACCCATATTAACTTCCTCAAAATTTAAACCCACCTTGCTCATTTTTTTTACAAAAATAGAATAAAAAAAACAAGTATTAAAAAAAAGCAGTTTGGGAAACAAAGAACATTCCACAAAATTAAACATAAATTTTTCCCCTTAAAACCCAAAACCCGTATTTCATCTGTATTATAAAAAGTTTTAATTTTAACCCCGAAAATTTTAAAAAACCCCCCATTCCCCTAACCAAAATTTGGTTGGGGGTACAGATAAAACCTTGTATTACCATAATTTTTTTTGGGGGTACAAAAATACAACCTTTTATTAAAACCCTCAAGGAAAAAAAAAAAGAACAAAAAAGGGAAAACCCACCTTCACCTTTAAAATCAGACTTCAAATTTAACCCCCTCCCTTTACATACATATAAATAAATAAAAAGAATGGTTTTAAATTTAAAACCCCAAAACACTACAAAAGTCAGTTATAAATTCCCTCAAAAATCAACCCCCTGAATTAAACTTCAAACCAATTCTTAACCCCCTTCAAGGGGGGCGTTTAAAAATCTTAAACCCAAAATACTTCTATTGGCACCAAATCAATTGTGCCTTTTTCAAAAAAACAATTGTAAATTAAACTGGAACATAAAAAGCCAAATTTTGGGCATTTTCCATTGTAAACAAAAACAAAAAGGGGGCCCAAAAAATAAGTATTGTATATTTATTGAAAAAAGTTCATGAGAAAAACCATTAAAGGTATATACAAAAAAAGTAAACATACATACAATAAAATACAGATCATACATATACCCAAATATATCATATACATAAAATATATACACATACATAACATACACATACATACAAAATTTCACATACATATATACATACATACATACACATAAAACCCAAAATACCCAAAATAAAAACACAAACCAAAAACAAGCAAATAAAACACCCCAACCCTTTTAAAAAGTCGATTAAATTTCCCAAAAATTTAAAAATGTATTGTACTTGAAACACCCCAGAACAAATAATGTTTTAAAAATTGGGAAAACCCCCGGGAAATACCTCAAATAACATTCATAAACTCATCATGGGTTTCCCCGGGCCCCTTCAAAGGGAAACCCCCCATTTCCCCCCCCTTACCTGCCTTTCCAAACCCCCCCGAAATTCCCCTAAAAAATGAAATTCCTTAACCCCCACTTAAATTTCCCCCTCCCCCCTCTCCCCCCCATACAAACCCCCCTTTTTTTCAAAACCTTTTTCCTATAAAAAAGTTGCGTTAAAAAAATTAATTCTTTTTACACACGTTGGGACTTTTCCTCCCTAGCCCAAGACCCTATAAAATTTTAAACCGTAATTAATAACCCCCACCGATTCCCCAAAACCCTCGGGTTCAAACCCCCCCAAAGGCTAAGCTTAAAAAAAAACCCTTCCAAACACCTCAAACCCCCCCCTTTCCCCCTAACCTTAAATTTCCTTTTTAAACCCCCCAAACCCAAAACCCCTTTTTAGTTTCAATTAAAATTCGCAAAAATCCCCCAATTGGGAAAAAAGTTTCCCCCTCCCAAAACCAAAAAGCCTTTCATATCCCCATCCTCCCGTTTCTCTTTTGGGGAAAAAAAACCCTTCCCCAAAGGAAATCCCCCTGTAAAAATCTATACATTCTTCTCGTACTTTAAAGGGTTTTTAAAAGTAAATTTTTTTCAAACCCCCCCCAGATATTACGCCAATCAACATCGGATAAACAACCTTTTTTACCCTGCTACCAATGCCCATTAACCCCCCCCCACCCCCCATCAAGGTTTCCCAATTTAAAAATGTAAGGATCCTCATGTTTTTTGAAGACCCCTAACATTGCCTCACCCATTTTAACTCCCCAAACCCACCCACCCCGGGTTTCATATTTCCCGACGTATCTTATGAAGTCCGCCTTCCCTCGCCCCCCCCCTCCCGCTTTAACTAAGTTTCAAAAAACACACTCATTCCCTCCTCTTTTCCCAAAAGCTATAAGGACCCCAGCCCCCACGGCCAAACCCCCGGGGTGGACAAAAACCCCTCTACCTAAAACCCTTTTGCTTTCCAGTACCCCAAATGAAATTTTAAAAAAAGCGGGTTTTTTTTAACCCTTTTTATCTCCCTACGAATTTTCGGAAATATTGGGTGCCTAAAATGCCAAAAATTTACTTTTTAAAAAGGGACATTCGGGTTTTAATTTTCTCCTTTTATGCAAAAATTAAAATGTCAGCTCGTAAACCACTGAGGCGCTTCAAATAAAACCATCTACCAAATACGGCCCCCTGAATTTATTTGTTGTGCTAACTTGATATCATTACATTAAAACCCATCCCAAAATATCAGTAATTGGTCCAAACCCTTTTTTCCAAACCCTTTTAACTTTCTTTTACATTCCTCACTTAACCCCATTCTTTCCCAAAATCCCTATACTTTTTTTTTCTCCCTATTTTTTGACATTGGGCCCAAAGGGGCCCTTTTCAAAAAAATTTTTCTAACTTTTTCCCAAAAACCCCGAGGCAAATCCCTTTTCCCACCCCCAAAATTTTGAGCTTTTAAAAATTTCCCAACTGCCACCCCCGCCATCCCTTTTTTTTAAACCCCATTTGTTCCAAAAGGGGACCAACCCAAAAAAGGAAATCCTGGTTCCCACCGCAAAAAAAAATTTTTTAAAGGGGCAAAAAACCCTTCCCAACCCCTGCCTTTTTTTGGCCTCCAAACCCCCAACCCCTAAAACCCCAAAAACACGAACAAATAATTTGGCCCAGGAAAATTTTTCCCCCCCCCCCCCCACCCAAAATTCCCAAACCCCCCAACATACAACCCCACCCCCCCCAACAACCCCAACCCCCCCCCCCACCCCCTTTTTAACCCCCTTTCCCCAAAGGAAAACCCAAACCCAAACCCCCCCCCCCCAAACAAAACCCCCTTCCCCCCCCCTATTGGCCCAAAAAAAACCCCCAAAAAACCAGCGACCCCCAAAACGCAAAAACATAACACCAAACCCCCCAAAACCCCCCCCAAATCCCCACGAAAAAACCCCCCTTTAATTTTTTTGGGCTCCCCCTTTTGGGGCCCCCCTAAAACGACCACCCTCCGCTCTTGCCCCCCCCCCGACCCGCAAAGAAAATAACTTCCCAAAAACAAAAACCCCCCCAAATTTTAAAAATTCCCCGGGCTCCCCCCACCAATTTCCTTGGGGCCAAAACCCCAAAATTCCCCCTTTCCCGGAAAATAAAGCTAAACCCTTAAAATGGTTCTCGACCCTTAACCCCCCTTTAAAAACCAATCAACTTTCCCCGGCACCCCCTTTGCAAAAACCCCCTTCCCAAAATGAATGAATGCATTTCACCTATTTCCCACACTTTGCGTTTTCAATTTAAAACCCAAGCACCCAAATATACCCACTAAAAACCCTCAGTCTCTCAAAAACCCTGGTCCTTTTTAAAACCCCTTGCTTTACCTACCTGAACATTAAAACCCCCATTAACCCCATTCCCTTTGCGACGTGTGTGTTGACTCCGCAACACACAGGGCCGAGGGCCGGGATTCCCCACAAAACCTCCTCAACCCCCGCCCTTAACCCTTTTCCCCATCAAACCTCTTCTTTTGAAAATTTCCCGGATTTTTTCCCTTTCAAACTTTAAATTTTCCCAAAAACCAGGATAATTACAAAAAATTTGTGCATAACAGTCGCGAAACCCTTGCCCCTCTAAATTTTTTTTGAAAACCGATTTTTAACGATTAAATCTCTTCCCTCGATTAATAAAAAATTTTCCTTAATACTTTTTTTTGCAAATGTTTCCCACCAATTAACCAGGGCCCATCCCCTGGTCCCTTTTCTACCACTAAACGATCCCCCATATGTCCAAAAACAAAAGCCTATCCTTTTCCCTTTAAAAACTTTACATTAAAATTTCCAAAATATGGACCCCTCCGGGGCACACCCTAAATATCCACATCATTACCACCCTCTATTTTTTCCAAAAAAAACCACATCAAATCAAAACCAAACCCTCCCCCCACAGAAAACCGCCCTAGGCACGACATTGGGTTCCAACCTCGCCGCAAAACCCCCTTTTAAATGAAGGTAGGGCTTTTCCCACCCCCCCCCCCCCACACACACCCTTTTTAAACCCCACCCCGGTCAATTTTTCCCCCCAATAAAACCCAAAACCCCAACCCCCCGCCCCTTCGGGGCTCCCACATCTTAAACGACTTTATCACGAAATTTCCCAATCTCCGCCAATTATTGCAACTTCGGAAAAAACCCACGTAAAAAATGACCAGAAACGCCCCGGGGAAACAAATTTAGTTTTAATACTCACGCACCCCCCATCCGACCATATAACAAACTAAACAAAGGGGAACCCCCTACCCCAATTCCATCCACCCTAATTACCCTCCCCTCCCCCCCTTAAACTACGCCTTACTAAAAAAGGGGCCTTTTTTTTTCCTTTTACCAAAATGGCACCCCACCTTTCAAACGTGCGCATTTCCATGAAACACTTTTAAACCATTTCATTCCAACTAAAAACCCCAGGCCTAAAATTAGGGTTCCTGTAAGAAAAATCCCCCCATCCACACCAAGTCGACCAAATACTCTTTAAAAACCACTTAACTTCCTCTAAATTCAAAAACCCGTTAATATTTTTAGTAAAACACTTGAATTCAACAAAGGGGTTTTCCCTTTTGCCCCCGGGCATTGATTTTCCCCCATTCTTTTTGGGCAACCCTTTCTGCCCCTCCCCCCTTTTTTGGGGAATCCCTTTGCATTCCCTTGACCCTTTTGGTTTAAACCATTCCTCTCTTCTGTACCTCCACCCAAAATTTTTTCCCAGGGCTTTGGGGCGGGATTTTAGCACATCATCAAATCCGATGATGTTTGCAGTCCTCTTTCGTGTCCCCCCCTCCCCCCTGCATTTTGACATCTGAAGCACCTTCCTGATGCACCCCACCTTCTACTCCCAATCCCCCCCTTTCAATCCTGTAGACCCCTTCTCGTCGAAAAAACCGTCACCCTTCCCCCCATACCATCATTCACCCCTTTCCCCCAGAACTACCGGGGTTTTTTTCCCCCTTTAACGGGAAACCGATTCCTCAAACAAGTCATCCAACCCTTTACCAAAGAGGGCCGCCACTTTTTTCCCCCATATTAGGAAGTCTCTCCCCAAAAACCTTATTTTATGTCCAATGACTGAAATTCTCCCTTGTAGCGTTACAACTGGCGTTTTTTCAAGCTCCTTTTCTTTTGTCTCCTTTCCTCATTGACCCAACTGTTTGTTGGGGCGGTGTAGCAATAGACTGTTCTGGGGCCTATCCCAACCCCCCTCGCCCAAACTGGCTCTGGCTGCTTTGCTGTTGCTGCGTTTCTGTTGTTTGCTGTTGCCGTTCCCGTTGGGCCGGTCCCCAAACTTCGTTTCCCCCACACTGGGCCCGGGTGGGTCATTAACCCAAACAAAGCCGACACGTACTTTTTTGCCCCGCATACTTTACATAGATTTTGGGCCCTTTTTTTCTTTCAACACAAAATTTTTAAGGTATATCCCCCGGGAAACCAAAACCTGAACCCCTTTCCCCAAACCCCGGGCAAACGGCCCCCGGTTCCCAAACTCCCCTTCTTTTGGTTTACGTGAACCGTCCCATAACCCCCGCGGGTTCACGGTAAAATAAAAAACGGGGTATCCCTAAAAAAGGCACATTCCTGATTTTCACCCAGGTTTTAATGCCCAAAGATACATCAAAAAGTCTAAACCCGACAAAAGCTTTTTTAACCTGTATAAAGGGTTTCTCCTGTTTCTTGTCAAACCCACTGCCTGTAGACTTTTGCAGAAAACATCTTAACAAAAGATTCTTGCCATTCCATTTAATGCAAAACCCCAAAAAAATCTCCTCTTTTTGGCTATACCAAAATTCCAATGCCGCTGGAAAAAAAACCAAATGGGGAATTCCGTGCCACCCCAGGGCAAAATCAAAAGAAGTGTTGTTTTCTTTCCACCCCAGTTAAAAAAAAAATTTTCCCCCAATTGGGGAAAACAATTTTAAACCCGGGGCAAAAAAAACCCTAAAAACAGGGGGCGCCTGCCAGTTTCGTCCACCCCTGCTCGGGGGCGATGAGGAAAATTGACTCAATTCATGTTTTTGTGGTTTTTAAAATTTGTTTATTCTTTTGAAGACCTTTTTTTTTTGTCTTTATCAAAACTTTTGGGAATTGTATTTTTCCCTAAAAAAAAATAAAAAAAAAAAAAAAAAAACAGCTTATCAAGGACCACCTTCGGGCCCAACATAAATAGTGGGTGAAATAAAGGATTTGGGGGAAAAATGATGGGCTACCAAGGGGGGTAAAAAAACAGTGCTGTTAAAATTCCAAAATAAACCTTGTGAGGGAAAATTCAAAAAAAGGGATAAGGGAAATATACAGTAACAGTAGTTTCAAATGCCGGCTACTAGTTAAGGTTTTGGGTAAGTCACGCCCCGGGTTTTTTCCCCGCCTTTTTTCCCCCCTCCCTGAAAGGAAAGTTTTTTAAATGCCCGCCCGCCTTTTTTTAGGGTAGGGGTCAGTCCCCCAAGCCCCCCCTTCCCTTCCCCCCCCCCCTTCCTCCCCCCCCCCCCCCCGAAAGGTTGACCCTGTGAGGGTCTGGGTCAAACCTAAATCACTAGACTCAAAAGCTTTCCCCAAATCTACTGTAAGTACATGCCGCCCTGTATTCCCAGTGGGTTTAATTTGGGTTTAAAACCAGGTTTTGACCAAAAAAAAACTTTGTTCCCCTTTTTGTCTTTCTCTGGGGGGGGAATTTATTTTTGTTGTAAAAAATCACCCCCCAACCCTTTGAATAAATTTTTTGCACAAACCCTTTAAGATATAAAAAAAAGCAAATGGGTAACCTTTATCTTTTTCCCGTTTTTGGGTTCCCGTGAGGGTCCCCTTGGCAACAACGAGGAAACGGATGGAAAGGGGGTAACGTCCAAAAGGCTTTCCCCAAATTTTATCTCGCTACCTGTGGAAACCCGAAAGGGGAAATTTTTAGGAAAGTAACCCACAGCATTTCAGGGGGTAAAGAACCTGCTTTTCCCCATCCGGGGTATTATTCCCCACGGCAATAAATGTGGGGAAAAACTACCAAATGGTGGCACCAACACCTGCGACCCCCCCCCCCCCTCATCAGCAACCGGGAACGATTTTAAAAAACTGTCACCAAAACCAGACACCCACGTTTTATATACATTTTAAAATTTGCCCTTTTCAGTTAAACATTTTAAAATTTTTCTTTTCCCTTTAAAAATTGGTTTAATATTTCATATTTTAAGGGTTTTTTCATTTTATATTTTCTATAAATAAAGTTTTGTTTGTCTGTTATTATTTTTTTTTCTATTCATTAAAATTTTTTTGAGGAACCCAGCCTGAGTAATTTTGAAGTTGTTACTGGGCTGAGTAACCTTCCCCAAGCCACAAAGAAACAACCTAAAAAAAACATCTTTTCTTTGGGAAAAATGATGTTTACGTCAAGGGGTGCCTTACCAAAAAAACAAAAATTTCTTTAAACGGCTAAGAAAATTACGCAATGCCCAAAAAATCCAACAGTGCTTTGTGAGGCATGGAAAAAAAGCAGTTTGGGAAAAAGCCCACTGGGAAGAAAATACTTTTATCCTAAAAGAACATGACCTTAAAACATTTTCCAATGGGGGCTGGACTAACAGAATCAAGTAAAGTGCGGGTAATACCCCAGTCCCAGTTAGTGTTATATTTTCATAACTTTGTGCCCCCCTAAAAAATTTTAATACCCCCCAAATAATTTTGATTGTCCTTGTTTTACTCCCAAAGACCATTCACCTCAAAACTTAATTGTGGGTTTTAAAATCTACAGAATCTACTCCTTTTTTAAAAACTTACCACATCACTGTTCCCCTCTTATTTTATTATAAACTAGCCATAACCCTGTCCCCCCCAATAAATTTTAAACCCCACTTTAAGAAATACTTTCCAAATTTTCCCAAATTTTTTCTAAAAACCCATTGCCCAATTTTTCTTTTTTAAAATATATTGGAAACCCAAAATTATTGTAAAAAATTTTTTTATTAACCATTTTTAAATTTTATACTTTTTTAAAATATATTTTAAACTACAACTTTTATTTTTCCCTGTCTACCATTTTACTAGCATATTAAAAACCAAAAGTCATTCCCTTTTTATTTTTAATTTTTTTATTATTTTTTTGGCTCCCTTTTAAACTTGTGTTTTTTTATCTTGTCAATTTTAATCTAGTTAACCCTTATTTCTTGTAAAAACTTATATAAGCCCTTAGTGCAATTACAATTGAGTCTTGTCCCTTTTTATTTTATTAGTTTAAAAACTCAGTTGTACATAGCCATTCTAGCTCAACACAGTCAATCCAAATTCACTATTTTAGACCATGGTGCAATTACAAGCAAAAGAGATGGTGCTATTTTTAATTTGTACTTTTTATTTAATTTTATCCCTAGTTGTACTTTAGTTCATTCCGCAAACACTAGACAACATAACTTCTTTAGTGTGGGGAGGACTATACTCTTTGAAAAAAATACTTAGCTATAATTGTTAAACTTCCACATACAGATATCGTACTGAACTCAACAAAAAAAAAATTTTTCGGTTTTAAAAAACCCAAAATTTTTTAAACCCTAGAAGTGTTATCACTTTGCCCCTGATTAAAAGCTCCATAATCACCCCAATAAAAAACTATTAAAAAGAAACTTGCCTTTATTCACAGCTCAAAGCCAGCACTAACCTAAACAATGTAAAAGTTATCAAATAAAATACAACATCAGGGCCTTAAGCAAAACTATGATGACCCCCTGGCACTCCTTGAATCACTAGACACCCCCTTTTCCGCATTATTTTTTTCTGAGACCGGCTTAGCAGGACACAATAGATATCTACCCCTTTTCCCGGATACAGAGCAATTTCCAAAACTGCAACCAAAGTTGGGTGTGGTTTTGAAATCTATTATTAAACCCAATTATCTGTATTAGCCCATTGCTTTAGGATGAATATGGGGAATCATTTTTGTTATTTTACGAAAAAAAAAACCAAAAGCTCCTATAACAATCGTTCCATTTCCCGGTACCTCAAACCCCAAATTTCAGTGAGAAATTAAGTCCAAACGAACAACAAATGAAAAACCCACCTTTCTTAGTGGGGGACGTCGATCACCTTGGCTACTAGATAATCAGCCGTAATGATTTATCAACAATATAACAACACATTCTTACCAACAAAAACTAAAACCAAAACCGGCCCCTGAGAAATGCAACCATAATGACCACATATGGCCCCAATATATCCCCCCCTTTAAATAGGGAAAATCACAGATAGCACTACGCCCATACCCTACCTTCCTCTGACAAACATTAGTAAACGACCATTAAAATAAAAAAAGTCTATTTGGGGTTTGGGGCCTCAATAAGGAAGCTCACAGGGCCCTGGGACTGTTGATGGCCTTAGAATTCTCCAAGGCCAATGGAAAATTATGACTGGAAGCTTTTTTTAAAACAAATTACTTGCTATACAACAAACTTTGTCATAAAAACAAAAAACAGATCACAAACAAATGGCTTGGTTGCCATGGCTAACCGAAACCTTTCCGAAAACCCCATTGACAAGAAACCCCATATAAAAAGCAATATAACAGGGCTTTAAAAAGATTTCATAAACACTATTTCAAAGTAATAAAGAAAGCAAACAAAACTACCCCAGTAGATTCAGACATTTGAAGGATATAAAAAAGACCTGGGAAACACTCTTATTTAGGGCCCCACAAACTGAAAAAAAGGGAAATATTCCCCAAAACTAAACCTAATGAAAACCACAAATTTCCCATGACACATCTAACAAAAAACGCTTTTCTCAACAGGGGATCTAACTAGCCAAAAAAAAATCCCACATCCCAATGCCCTCCCGGGGACTAAAGGGAATTTCCAAATTCCTTCTTCTTGCACCAATGACCCCCAGGGAAGCAACGAGATTAAAGTCATTAAAAAAAACTTGGGAATTGTCTCATGTCCCCACTTTTCTCTAAAGCGGGGGGCCCTGTTTTTCGCGCTTTTTTTCATTACTTTTAAAACAAGCACTAAAAAACTTAGCCCCTTTCCCCGAAATACTAAAGATGGCAAGGGTTCCCCAATACAAAAAAGGGGGGTGCCCCTACGATTAAAAAACTTAGGCCAAAAAATTATCATTGTATCCAAAATCTTTGAGAAACTCGTGCACAGGCATTTTAATCATTTTACGGCCAAAACATACTCACCCCTCCCAAATTTTGGGTTAAAAAAAAAAATAAAAGCACAAATGAAGCAATCATAAAAATGCTAGTTGTTTACCAGAATTGGAAAATAAGGAATATCCACTAGGTTTTTTATTGACCTAAGAAAAAGCTTTTTGACCAGTAGCCCACGAACCACCCCACAAAAAGGGCCCTTTTTAGGGTAAAAGGGGCCCATGCGCTTGTTTAATTCAAATCTTACCTTACTAATGGTATCGGTATTTTAAATTTAAAGAACGCATCAACAACGGCCATTTGATATGGGGTTCTGCGGGGAAAGTGTCCTTGGTCCACTGCTTTCCTCATATCAAAATGATCTTCCAAATTTTACCCCAACACCTGAAACCCTTCTTTTTTGCTGACTCACATTTTATTCATCTCTCACCCAAATCTTGCCCCCCCGATTGTTCGCGTCGTATTGTCCGTGGGGGACGGGTGGAGGGTCCTGATAAAAGGGTTTTTACTGCGCAGTTTTCCTGTTTTGTGATAAAAACATGGGGATCGCTTGGACCCCGGGGGAGACTTTTGCGGGGAAATTTGGTGCGTGGCAGCTTACGGGAAACAACCAGCACGTTTTTATTTACCATCATCAGTGAGGTAAGGAATACGACGAAGAATTATATGGAGTAGCAGTAAATGGTGTGTCGAAATTTTCATCTTTTAAAGAGCAGGATTCACCAAGCTATCAACAAATATCAAAGAAGAGGGGGCAGTGAACCATGGTGGAAGTCTGTTACATGTGTTCCAGCTTTGGGAGGGGGGGGTTAAAATACAAACGTCCCTTTGAGGCGACGGACATGATTTGGGCGGCGGTTTTTAGGGGGCTATGGGAAAAAACCCCCTTCAGCAGTGAGGGGGTGGGGCAAAAAGGCCCTTATGGGGGGTCCTAAAGGATCTTTAGCTGAAAATGACGTTGAGGCAGTCAATTCCTCTAGATTTATGGAGGTTTTCCCGAACGAGGTCTACGTGTATACTCAGGGCGCGGAAGATTGCAGATTTTTGTGGTTCTTTTAAACATATGGCGGCCCCAATCTATAAAAAAGCGGTCGGGGGAAAACAGGAACCAGTGATTTTTCATCGAGGAATGCTTGGAGGTGTGGGGAAGGAGTAAGGCCAAACAAGTTCCTTCCCGATGGAGTGACGAAGTGGACGGGCGAGGCGACAAAAGGGGAAAAAAGTGCACTATCATTGATAAGGGAAGACGACCGCTCTGATGAGGAGGGTACGGGCCAACGGGGATTGTTTTCTGGAGGAAGACTTGTCCTTTTGCATACGTTAAGGGGGACAGGGGGTAAGGGGTTTTTTTAACCTGGTGCAGGAAGGGTCAGCAAGATCAGGAGGTTAGGAATACTTGTGCACAAATGTTAATGTGCACAAAAGTTGTGGCAGAGGTCCTTTAGGGCAGAAAAGACAGGTGACGGGTGTGTGGGGAGGGGAGTTCTCGTAAGAGAATGCGGAACTCTGAGATGAACGTGTCTTATCCGGACAAAGAACGGAGTAAAATTTTGGGAAAAAAAGGGATTATGTATAAGGGAAAGGGGGAAGGGGGAAATGTGGGTTTTTTAATGGTTCTGGGGATAATGAAGGGATAGGGGGGGTGAATAAGAAGGTCAAAAAGATGCCAACAAGGACGGAAAATAGGGGGGTGTGTCCCAAGAAGAAAGGTAAACCACCACTTTTAAAATAATTACGTAGAAACGAAAAGAAAATGGATTAAGAATGAAGTAAAACGAGTATGGTGGAATGGTTTTGAGGGGAAATAATGTGGGTTGTTTATACAAAACATAATTATAAGATAGGCGTGTTTGGCTTTAAAAGGGGTTAAAAAAATTTGTATGAAGGGGCTGTTATTAAAAAGGGGGGAGGGGCAGTGGCTGGAAGGAAAATAGCCCCTTACGTTTTTAAAAAGGGGGAAGAAGGGGGGGGGAGGGTAGTGGGGTGGATGGGATGGGGACATCTAGGTAGTTTCATTGGGGGTTTATTCCCAGCAAAAAATAATCAAAGAAAAAGAGGATTTTTGTGAGAGCTTTTTTGTGTTTTTTTTAAAGGGGTTACCTCTAGTAACTGTAATTGGGGGGGCGGAACTGTGTTTAAAGGGGGGGGGAGTGGACCCCAAGGGGGGGGGTTGTGTTTACGGTCGTTACGCAATGTTTTACAGGATGCAGGGATGGGGGGACGTGGGGGGGAGGGGGGCTTGGAGATGGATTACATTTTGTTAGGAAAAAATTATTCACGGGTTAGATGGATTTATATAACGGAGGCATTGGGTGGGGAGGGGTAAAAACAGGGGACGTAGGGTTTTCGGAATGGGGTTTTGGTAGAATGGATTGGGAGGGATGGAAAAGGGTAATTCAAGTTTCTGGAAGTTAAATGCGAGGTTGGGAGGAGTAGGTGGTAAAAACCCCAAGTTTGAGATGGTGGGGAAAATTGGGGGAGGGAAGGTGGGGTAGGGGGGTTTTTTGGATTGGTGGGAAATAGGGCTAAAAATGGTACCGCGGGGTTTTAAAATAAAAGGAAAGGGGGGAGGCGAGGTGGAGGTACGGTTTACAGAATTATTTTGGAAAAAGAGCCCAAAGAGTGTTACGCAAGAGATGAAAAGTTTTTGAAGAAAATCAGGGTAAGGGGAGACTAAGGGACTAATAATGAAAGATTTGATGAATTAAGGGTAAGGGGAGGATGGTCCGTGCTATGGGAGATAAAAACCGTCGGGGTAGTGTGTTAAAAGTTTTCGCATTAGACAACAGGAGTCCAAATATAATACTTTTTAGAGGGTTAGTGACGATTTGGAAAGGTTATCTAAGGGGCAAAAGTTGGTGACAATGAGGGGATAATAATTATGCGGACTATTTGGTTTAAAAGGAAAGGGAAAAAAGTTTAATTTTGGGGTAGTTAATAAAGAAAAGGAGGGGTGAAGGCTTGGGAAAGGTGGGGAGGACAGAGGGGGATTGGAGGGAATAAAAAAGGAAAAGGGAAAGAGGCAGTGTTATTTAATAAGGGAAAAACCCGGAAAAGATGGGGTTTTCCAAAGATTTTTCAGGTGCATTGGGGAAAACCCTAAATGTTTTTTTGGTTCAGTATTGAATTGTTGCTGAAAGGGAAAGGGGAAAATTGGGAACGTCACAGAGGGCGGGTGTGGTCGGCTTGTAAAGAAAAAAAAGGAGGGAGAAACGAGCCGTACAGGGGCCATATCTTTAATGTTTTACGGTTATAAGATTTTTCAAGATTTTAGGGGGAAAAGGGGAAGAAGGTAATAGGTTTGGTTATGGTGCACAGGGTCAGTTGGGGGTTCCGGTCGTGTATGAGGATGGACATAGGTTTAGGGAATTTTTTGCAGGGTTGTAAGGGAGGTGGAAATTTTGGGGATTGATTTGGGGGAAAAGTTTTACGGGGTGAATAGAGAGTACATGGTTGACACTTTTTGGCTTATGGGTTTTGGGGAGGGGAAAAGTAAAAAGGGTAAGACCCTTTTATGCAGAAGCAAAATTCGGTGCAAATTTTAAAGGTAGGTTGGTTAGGTGTTTTAAAAAAGGAGAAAGGTTTGAGAAAGGGTTTCCTATGTCTCAAAATTTGTTTGCATGTATGCAACACCCGTTTTTAATGGTGGGGGGAAGCAAAAAACGTTACAGGAGGGGGGGTCGGGGTCACAGAGGTAGTTGGGTTTTTGTAGATGACACAACAATACTGTCAATGATTCGAGGTTTGGAAAGGTTGGGGGGAGTAAAGAGGTTTTTTTTGGGGAGGCGTCAGGGATGCGTGTCAACAGGGCTAAATCGAAAAATTAGAGTAGGGATTGGGGGGGGGGGTTTGAATGGGGGTGGGGTTTGGATGGGATGTGACTGAACAGCTGAAAATTTGTGGGGTTATTTATTGGGAGATGAGCAAGGCAGAGAGGAATTCAGAATTGGTGGGAGAGAAAGTTTTACAAGGATTAGGAACCTAAGAGCGAAAGGATGTTACTCTAATGCAAAGGGCAATAAAAGTAAATTCATTTTGGGTTTTTTAAAGTGTTTGGAACGTGGCAGTGGTGTATTTCCTTTTCGGGAACAGGGGATAAAGGAGATACAGAGAAAGGGGGCCTTTGTTTTATGGGGGTTTTTGGACGAGCATGGTAAGTAAAAGGGTGGTTATGACGAAGTGCGCCGAGGGGGGGAGGGCTTTTGATGCTGGGCCGAGGGTAAAGGCCTGTATGTTAAAAAAAGTACTAAGGAGGGGGGGTAAAAGGGGTGAGGGTTGGGAGGGGTGAGGGAGTACGACGATGGTGGGGAGGAAAGGGGCTTGATGGAATGTGAGAATTGCTAGGTTTGTTTGTAATAGGGGAGGTAAAAAAAACTCAAGGGGGGGAAGGTTAGAGAGATGGAGGAAAAACCGAAAGTGATGCAAGGGTGGGGTATACCCCTTTGTTGTTGGGGTACGATTTGGCTGATTTCCAGAAAAATTAGATTAATGCCCAAGGGAAGGGAGTTAGTTTTTTTGGTTTGAATGGGGGTTTTTAAACGCAAAACGGTTTGTGTGGATGGGTTTGGTAAAGGAAGCGAATGCGAACATTGTGAGGAATCGGAAACAGCTTTTCATGCCCGTATATTTTTGTGGGAGTTGGGGCAAGTCGGGGGGTGGCTGGGTAGGTCTTTAAGTTAATGGGGGGGGCAAAGTAGGATCCTGCGTGCCCCAACTTTGGGTAAGGGGGGGGTCGAGGTTGTAAAGGGCCTTTTGTACATTGGCAGATTTCTTGTTTTTTCCTGGGGCTTGAAGGAAAAAGGCGGGGGGATTAGGGTAAGGGCTATTTCGGGAGAAATTATGACGGTATGCAGAAAAAATCATTTATGGTAAAAAGGGGGGCAACTGCGTTCCCGGAAGGGATATAGAAATATGACGGTAAGGGGACTCTAATTTGGTACTTAAATATAAGGGCCCTTTTCCCTTTTTTAAGCGATTTTGACCTAATAAAATATTAAATTTAGGATTTCATAATTTATAGGGGTGAATGTAGATGTGGTTTTAAATGGGGAGTTTTTTGTGTGTAATGTTTTTGTTTAAACCTGTGTTGAAAGACAAGAGGTATTGATGAAATAGTTTTAATAAGTTAAATGTCTTTTTCAGTAGCAAATACAAGAAGGAACCTAAAGCATTGTTAACACATGTAATAATGGGCTATGTAACATGAGTGTGTATCTTTGTTTTTTTTATGTGGTTTAGTTTCTCTGTGGTATGGTGTGGAAAAGGCTTTTTTGTCATTTTTTTTTTATATTGTAATTTTTTTGCTGTTTGTTTATGTCTTTTTGTATAAAGTTTTAAAATTTCAATACTATGAGTGTGCAACGAAATTTGGGTTATATGAGAATGTCTTTGTTTAAAAGTTTCTATTTAAAAGTAAATAATGGTAATTTTAGGATAAAATTACCTTTTGTGTTATAAATATGGCTGTTTTTATGGATATAATAAACCCACCTGTATGTTTAGGGGTGGGCTGTTTTTTTGTTAATGTTGTTGTGTGTGTGGGGGGCACTTTGGGGGGGGAATTAAGCATTTACAGTTGAAGTGTTTTTTTTATGTAAAGTTTAGGTGGGGGCAAGGAAAAGTGAAGTTGTTTGGTTTTTTTTTATTTAATGGATTATTTTTTTTTGTTTATGTAACCTAAAAAATAGCACAAATGTTTATGTGATTGTGTTTTTTAAATAAAATAAAAAAAAAAAAAAAAAACTTGCCACCTCAAAAAACCCTTGTTAACGAGGAGCTGATAAAAATATCGACCTGGATGACAGCCAATAAATTACCGTTTAAAAAACACTGCAAAACCTACTATATTATGTTTGGTTCAAGGAGCAGGAGATGCACAAATTAACATTAAGATCGAAAAACACTCTAATTTACCAGACATAATGAGGAAAATTCCTAGGCCTATACCTGACAACAACCTGAATTTCAGTACCCTTTTATCCAACACATAACCAAAAAAGTATCCAAAAACGGTTGGGATCCTCCCCAAAGGGTACGATACTACATACCGCAAAATCCCCTTTCTCACACTAAAACCCACTCACTTATTTATCCATACCTCACCTATCTTTTTTGTGCTTGGGGATAAAACTGCAGAAAACACACCTAAAGCCAATAATAACCCAAAAAAAACCTGCAGTAAGAAAATCACTAAAATCCTATCCCTGGCAACACCCCCCCACTCTTCATAGATCTAAACTTACTCCCTGTTCAGTACACCACACTTACTACTGTGCAATCTACATCTACAGGACCCTTAAACCCAATATCAACCTTGACCTAAAACACTTTTTTTGATAGTTGTGACAAAAACCCACAGGCATAACACCAGACACAAAACATCTCTACGACATTCCCCGTGTCCCGACTAAACCTTTACAAAAATTCAATGTATGTCAAAAGGCCCTAAAATCTGGAACACCCTACCTGAGAACCTAGAACTGCAGACACATTCATCCCCTTCAAAACCACCATTAGAAAACATCTTATCTCCCTGATAACAACCCGTCAACTAACTACACGAATACCACCTGGTGATTCACACTTACACTCACCCATTTGACCCTAAACAGAAATATTAATCCAATCTTAAAATAATGAATTTCCCGTGATACTCCAATCTGGAAACTATGTACTGTGCAAACAAAAGCATTCACATTGCTAAACTCACAAAAATAGTATTTAGCCACTTAGCCATAATTCCAACTTGCCTCATAATTTGTAATATTTTAAAATTAAGAAATTTAAAATAAGTCTGCCCGAAAAAGCCTAGCCATGCTAGGTGTTTAGTGGTACACCTGTAAAACATTATTTTACTACATGTAAACCACACAATAACCAAATTCTGTAAACTCAGCATTGTAATCCTTATAGAGAATAAACTTTGATTTTGAATTTGAACCCTCACTGAGTTCACCTCAAAGTTCCACCATCGGATCATAAACATACACAATCCCACACATTTTTAAGCTGGTCCACCATGTTCCACCCACCCCTCATGCCCCCACTAATTTGGTCCCAATTTCCCACTGCCAAGAACTTAGTCTTCATGGCATTAATTCTCATCCAAGTCACCTCTCCAAAAACGTCCACAACTCTTTCCACCTGCTGCAAGTCTACACCACCACCTACCAAGACTGCTGTATCATCTACATAACACACAATACCAGGCCACCCATCACACTCATAACTCCCCAAACCTCCTAAAACACTAGCCTGCACTGCCCTATAAAAAGGATCCTGAAAACGCACAAACAATAATTGTGAAAGGGGACAGCCTTGGCTCAAACTCCCGACCCATCTGAACTGGCATACCTAATCGACCATTGACCTGCACATGTAAAGTCGCCCCCTTGTATAAAGTCTGTGCCCAAGAGATGATTTCATTCCCAAAACCCTGCCAATGCATGAACTGCCACATAGCTCCCCTTTCTACACTATGTTAAACCCCCTCCCCCACCCGATACCTGTCTCCTTTCTATGAAACCCCGAATCATCTCATGCCCTTCGAACATGGACCTGCCTGGTATCCCATATTGTCCCCTATCTATTACTTTGTCCATCACCTTTTTCAGTCTGTTCCCCAGTATCCTCGCGAACAACTTGTAATCACTGCACATGAGTGAAATGGCCATATAGTCCAGAACTGTTGACTGATCCCCTTTTGGCACCAATACCACCACTGCCGTTCATTGCAATTTTCACATAACTCCGTCAGTCTTTAAGATGTTAAACTACCGTACCAAAAATGTCTTCATAACACCCCAATTTGTTACATAGAAATCACTCGGTAGCCCATCAAAGCCAGGTGCTTTGCCTAAGCTCACCTCAGCCAGAGCCTGCGATATCTGGCACTCCGAAATAGGCCCTTCCAATGCTTCTCTGTCTTGCTTACTAAGCCCACATTGCATGTTGTTACCGATTTTCCATAGAGTTATATTACTTATTCCAACGCTTGATATGCAGGACTTAAACCAAGCATCTATATACCTGCTCATGCCCTCCATCGTCACCAACACTTGTCCCTGGTTATAACCTCCTATCCCTGTGTGCACTGTTAACCCCATCATTTCCGTAGCTACTCTCCACTGCCTCTGTTCCCTCAACACACAAGCCGAAGGCCGATCCCCATAAAGAACCTCCTCCAAACCTCCCACCACCCATGCACCATCAAATCGATCATTATGCAAGCCCTATATACGTTCCTTTAAATCCTCAATTTCCTCTACAGGGTATCGTGCACCATCGCCCATATAACAATCACGTAACTGTCTTTCAAAATACCCCTGAAGCCCGTACAACATTTGATTATTTTCCCTCCCACGCCAAACATAATACTCCTGGATACGTGTCTTAGCCACCATATCCCACCACCGAACCAAGTCATCATCCCAGGTGACCCCACCCACAAATCCTCCCACAAAGTCACGAAGGATTGGCTGCTCTCATCCCCTTTCAATAATTTAACATTCAATTTTCAGTAACTGCGACTCCTTCTAGATAATCCCTGCTATCCTAAGCCCACAAGAACACCTCTATGATCGGAAAAATCCACATCTATGATACGCACGCTCTTGACTGCAACGGTACGCAGCACATACACTCTATTAAGTCTCGCCATGTACCTGCGATGTACAAAGGTATGCTCAACCTCACCCCCACCCACCACGTCCATTAATCCTACCCCAATCAACAAATCCCCTAATACCCAAGAAAAGCGTCCACTTCCCCGGGATTCAACATCTCTACACCGGATCATGCAATTCCAATCCCCTCCTATAACTGCCACTTTAGGGAGTGACCACAAATAGCAAATCAATACCTCCTTCACAAAGGTAGCTTTTACACGCACATCATTCTCTGCAAGTCCGTACACACACACAAAAGCTACCCTCTCCCTGCCCCATAGACCTTCCACCCTTATTACCCTCCCCTCCCCACACTTGCAATGTCTCACAACAAGCGGGCTAGTCTCCCTGATCATGATGGCAACACCACTTTTCAACCCTATAGCATTCTCCACATACACATCATACCCATCTATCCGCAACTCACTGCCTAATTTATGATTGTGTTTTTGTACGAACACAACATCAACATTATTACGCACCAATAATTCTGGGAACCATACATGCTTTCGCACAGTCCTCAAACCATTAATATTTATTGTCAGGCGCTTAAATTGGTCAGTGGGGGTTTTCCTCTCGATACTGAATGTTTCTCACCAGATCTTTTATTTTCACCTTTTTCGCCCCCTTCTTTTGAAGCACTCTTGACCAACCCTTGAGCTTTAGGTCCACAGAGCCCTCTCTGTGCCACATCTGCCCAGGGTTTTTTTTCCTGATCGCTGAGCTGGCGTTAGCACTTCCTCCGAGTCTGAAAGCACTACAGAATGCTTCCGCATTACAGGAACCACGAGGACTCCATGTGTTCATTCGGAGTAAGGCGACTTATTTCACTTCACACATTCTCTTAACTTAGTGTTATTATCAGCAATTACATTACAATTCACACGACGATTTAATGTCTCATAATTATTATGCACATTAGAGGTCACTCCAATAAGATCTGAGACCAATGAGTTATGATTAAATCACAGGTATTTCCCCCTGGTTACCCTCTATGGCATCGCACCAGTCTCCACTGGTCCTACCATTATTCACTAATTTTACCACTTTATTACAGTGGTCCCATAAATCACGTTCCCTCACTCTTCACCAGGAACAGTTACGACATTTCGTATTATGAGGTGAGGCCTATATTAATCCTTAGGCATCCGTGAATGCCAATTTCCTGGTCCCATGCTTTCCCAGTCTCTTAACTCCATTCAAAACACTCCCGCTCCTCATGTCCCGTCTCGACCTCTCCCCCCCCTCACATTCACACAGGTGCAGAGGGAACTTTGTTGGTTCTATTCCATTTTCAAATACATTTTTTTACCCAAATCAACACATTAAACACCTATTAGGATTTATAGCTTCGGAAAATTAAAATATTTTTCACACTGCGTCAAGGAGGAGGTCGTTGTTAGACGACTTAAATAATGTGGAGTACAATTTTCCCATCTTCACCGGCCACCTGGCTTGGGAACTCCAACATTGGTATTTACATAATCACCCATTAATTCTTTCCACCTGTTAACTCCTCAGGTAGGGCTCCATCCAAAGCCCACTCAAGCTTCCATGCTTGTGGTATTAACAATTTCCCTCTTATTGTAAGGTGTGACACTAAGCCTATGCTCTCTGGGTTAATTTATTGGGCATACTGGAATTATGAGAATTTAACAATGGTGTGTGTGTGTGTGTGTGTGTGTGTGTGTGTGTGTGTGTGTATGAGTTTGTGTAGGTGTGTGTGTATGTGTGTGTGCGTGTACTCACCTAATTGTACTCACCTAATTGTGGTTGCAGGGGTCGAGAATCAGCTCCTGGCCCCACCTCTTCACTGATTGCTACTAGGTCCTCTCTCTCTCTCTCTGCTTCCTGAGCTTTGTCATACCTCTTCTTAAAACTATGTATGGTTCCTGCCTCCACTACTTCACTTGCTAGGCTATTCCACTTGCTGACAACTCTATGACTGAAGAAATACTTCCTAACGTCCCTGTGACTCGTCTGAGTCTTCAGCTTCCAGTTGTGACCCCTTGTCCCTGTGTCCCCTCTCTGGAACATCCTATCTCTCTCCACCTTGTCTATTCCCCGCAATATCTTGTATGTCGTTATCATGTCTCCCCTGACCCTTCTGTCCTCAAGTGTCGTCAGTCCGATTTCCCTTAACCTTTCCTCGTACGACATTCCTTTGAGCTCTGGGACTAGCCTTGTTGCAAACCTTTGTACTTTCTCTAACTTCTTGACGTGCTTGACCAGGTGTGGGTTCCAGACAGGTGCTGCATACTCCGGTATGGGCCTAACATGCACAGTGTACAGTGTCTTGAACGATTCTTTATTAAGGTATCGGAACACTATTCTCAGGTTTACCAGGCTCCCGTATGCTGCAGCGGTTATTTGGTTGATGTGTGCCTCCGGTGATGTGCTCGGTGTTATGGTCTCCCCAAGGTCTTTCTCCCTGAGTGAGGTCTGTAGTCTTTGTTCACCTAGCCTATACTCTGTCTGCAGTCTTCTTTGCCCCTCCCCAATCTTCATGACTTTGCATTTGGCTGGATTGAATTCGAGAAGCCAGTTACTGGACCACATGTCCAGCCTGTCCAAGTCTCTTTGCAGTCCTGCCTCATCCTCATCCGATTTAATTCTTCTCATCAACTTCACGTCATCTGCGAACAGGGACACTTCAGAGTCTATTCCTTCCATCATGTCATTCACATATATCAAAAATAGCACTGGTCCTAGAACTGACCCCTGTGGGACCCCGCTCGTAACAGGCATCCACTGTTATACCTCTTCACGTACCATGACTCGTTGCTGCCTCCATGTCAGGTATTCCCTTATCCATTGCAGTGCCCTCCCTTTTACATTCGCCTGATCCTCCAGCTTCTGCACTAATCTCTTGTGGGGAACTGTGTCAAAAGCCTTCCTGCAGTCTAGGAAAACGCAATCTACCCACCCCTCTCTCTCGTGTCTTACTTCTGTTACCTTGTCATAAAACTCCAGGAGGTTTGTGATACAAGATTTGCCTTCCATGAACCCATGCTGGTTTTCATTTATAATCTTGTTCCTTTCCAGGTGTTTGACCACTCTCCTCCTGATAATCTTCTCCATGACTTTGCACACAATACATGTCAGAGACACAGGTCTGTAGTTTAGTGCCTCGTTTCTGTTTCCTTTCTTAAATATGGGGACTACATTAGCTGTCTTCCATTTCTCAGGTAGTTGCCCAGTTTCAAGGGGATGTGTTGAAGATTGTGGTTAGAGGCACACACAGCATCTCTGCTCCTTCTCTAAGGACCTATGGGGAGATGTTGTCCAGTCCCATCGCCTTTGAGGTGTCAAGGTCACTTAAGAGCTTCTTCACCTCCTCCTCAGTTGTTCGTATATCATCCAACACTTGTTGGTATATTCCTCTTTGATGTTCCCTTCTGTGCTGTCTTCCCACAGCCCTTCCTGTCTCTACTGTAAAAACTTTTTTTAAATCTCCTGTTCAGCTCCTCACATACCTCCTGATCATTTCTTGTGAGTTCTCCACCTACTGTCGTTAATCTGATCACCTGGTCTTTGACTGTTGTCTTCCTCCTGATGTGGCTATACAACTTTTCGTGTCATTTGATTCTCCATGCTATGTCATTTTCCGTCGGGGGGCCCCCTCCTTCCCTTGCATAGTCTTTCCCGGGCTCTGCTATGATCCCCCATTTTCGTGTGTTCTCTGCTTCTGTACTTTTTCCATTCTCTATTGCACTTTGTTTTTGCCTTTCACCGTGGGAAAACCCAGGGCTCTTTCTGGTTTCCCGTTGTTACTGTTCCCCCTTGGGGAATAAACCTTTCCACTGCCTCCTTATTTTGTTGTTACATATTTTCATTTATTTACTGGTTTTTCCTGCCTTTTTCCTGCCCCAATGGACCTCCACGGAAGTTCTCAACCCTATGTGTCCCCTCTTTTAGTCGGGTTTTTCCCCATTCAACCCTGTTATTTCTCCACTTGCAGTTACTATGTATTCAAAGCACAAACCACGTGGTCCTACTCCTGGGGACTCTCTACTTGATGCCTCAATGTTGAGCTGCCCGGGGTGAACACAAGGTCCAATTTGTGTTCATCCTCCCCTCTACTTGGTAGTGTCCTTAACAGTTGGTGCATGAGGGTTTTTTAGCACCCCGTCCAACATCCCGGGTCTCCAGTTTTGGGACCCCCCTGTGCTCCAGGTTTTCCTAATCTCCCTGTGGTTGAAATCCCCCCTAAACCCGCAAGTTTGCTTGCTGGAGTGAGCTCTTTTTGCCCCCAGCAATGTGTTACCATTGCTCTGTTGCTTCTTCATGTTCTCTCTTGGTCTCCTGCAGTTCTGTAGTGGGTTATCATTATGCATGACCACTTTTTGTTCCCCGACGAAGCTACCTGTATTAGTCCTTTCTCCCCTCTATCTTTTCCCTTCCTTTTTTCTGAATTTCCATCTGTTTTTTACAAACGAGCAAAACCCCCCCCCCCCCTGCCCCTTCTATCTTTCCCCATGATTGGGTTTCCCGGTGGGAAAATTGCATCTATTATTGTTCAAATGGTTTTGTTTTTTGTAATGCTATGGTCTGGGGACTTCTCATTGATTCTTTCTTGCCATTATCATGTTTATTTGTTAACCATTGATTGTGTACCAAACCTTCAATTTTTCTTTATTGTAATTGTGGTGCGGGAGGTGGAAACGAAGGGGTCGGTGTGTGTGGTTTGGGTTTGGGTTGTTTTTTTGCCCTTGGGGTGTCTGGTAGAGTCCTTCTGAGGGGTTTCTGGGGGGGGCACTTGTCTTTTTATTTTTATCCCGGGGGTTTTCTGCTCTCCCTTTTTCTTTCCCCCATTTTTTCCTTTCGTTTTTGAATTCTCTTTCATTTTTTTCTTTGTCCTGTGTTTTGTCTCTCGAGGTTTCACTCCGGGGAAATCTGTTGCCTCTCGCCATGCTTTTCCCGGGGGATCATGGTTCGGGTTGATTTTGCCTTGAAAAAATTTTTGAGAGGCCGATTCCTTTTCTTTTGAACCACCCCCAATTTTCCCAAAATTTGCCCCCTGGGGGCTGTCCCCCTGCCCATCACCTTTATGATTTTCTTCAATCGCTTTTTTCTCCTCCTGCTTTCTTTCATCATGTTTCCCTTTAGCTTCGTCTAGCCCCTAACAAAAACGGTCTTCCTTTCCCCCCCCACTGTGACCCATT
>NC_069446.1:34366156-34409078 GCF_026875155.1 Cherax quadricarinatus | reverse complement strand
CATCTCAAACACCCCCATTGACTTCCCCCTTCCCATAAGCCTTTCCACCATTGTGCAAATAGGACCCTCCCTCAACATCTTGAAGCAAACCGAACATTCAATTTCCAATAACTCTTATACCTGTTCGGCCGACCCTCCCATCCCAAATCCACCAAAACACCTCTATGATCAGAAAAAAAGACATCCAAAACCCTTACACTCCGCACCACAGCTTTCCTTGTCACGTATATCCTGTCCGGGCCGTGCAGCATACCCCTGCCTCACAAAGGTGTGCTGCACCTCCCACGCCGCCCCCCCCCTCTACATCCACCAACCCCACCCCTGTTAACAGGTCCTCAGAACGCCAGAACAATATCCTGCTCCCCTAGGTTCCACATCCTTGCGGCGTATAACGCAATTCCAGTCCCCTCCCACCACAGCTAATGCTGGAAGCGACCTTAAGTGATACACCAACACTTCACGTACAAACTCATTCTTCACTCGACTGTCCCCCTCCGCCGGACCATAAACACACACAAAAGACATCTTATCTCTTCCCCATGTCCCATCCACTCTTATAACCCTCCCCTCACCCCCCTCCTCACAATGATGTACAGTAAATGGGCTAGCCTCCCTCACCAAAATAGCCACTCCTCCTTTCAATCTCGTTGAGTGTGCCGCATATACAGTATACCCCTCAATCATCAACATACAACCCGGCTTGTGGTTGTGCTCTTGCACAAACACTACATCTACACCATACCTAATGAGCATCTCATGAAACCATTCACACTTCCTAGAATTTTTCAGACCATTAACATTTATAGAGAGACTCTTGAATTTGTCAATGGAGGTTTTCCTTTACGTACTGCACCACCTTTATCCCCTTCCCCTTTATACGCCCTTGATCTTCAATCACCATTCTGTGATCTGCTTTCACATGCCCCTTGCCCCTGGACCCCCAGGTCCATGCTCAACCACTTCAGCCCAAACCTTTTTGCCCGAACGCTGTGCCGGAGTGAGCACATCCACATCGTCACGTCCGAGGGCACTGCCGCTCTCTTCCGGACACTCGAGCCTTTCTTCCCGCCTCCACCTGGAAGCCATCCCCGTGCACTTCCGCCACCACTGTGCCAATTTGCAACCCAGCCTCAACCTGGGTCTCTGACATGCCTCCCCCCCTCTCACCACCTGGAACCCCAGCAGCATCCAGGGCACCCACAAGCCCTCAACTGTGACCTCTCCTGGGGTCCCTAACAGGTCGTGGAGGACTGAATCAATGGTAGCCTCCACGGCCCTGTCCTCACCCAGTGACACCACATCTTTGGTCGCTGGTGCCTGCCCGGTAGTGCATGTCTCTCTCGGAAGAGTTACACACTCTTCCTCCCTCAAGGCCTCCTCGACCTCCACACTCCAAGCCTTGTTCAAGGAAACCGACTCAGGTCGTGCCAAATCCAACGTCCCAAGGTCCTCTGATGCCTCCTTATGCTGCTCCTTCGCCTGTGTACCCTGTTGCTTACACACTGCGCAGCAATGTGATCATATGCACCACATAATCGACAGGTACGTTGTTGCCCTGCGTAAGTCACCATTACTGAGTCCTGAAGTCTTCTAGGAAAATATAGGAAGGAATAGGATGCCTCAATGTCATTTTTAAGGAAAAAACTTCCTTCAGGCATCCCAGAATATGATCCTTCCTTCCATTTCCCCAATGTCGCCATATGAACAGTCCAAACTTCTCGAAGACGGCACGTAGGTCTGCCTCATTAGCCTCAAAGGGTACATTTTTTATCTTCACCCACGTATAATGGCGGGACACATCATGTAGCCTTACCGTCACTGCAGGATTCACTGGTACACAAAGATCTTGGAACCTGGCGACTATGTCCTCATATACACTTGCATTGAGAAATTTCACAAAAATTCTATATGCCCCGTTCAAGGCTACACCATACAGCTCTTCGTTGGCAATGCCGTATGTGTCCCTGATGATGGCAGGTAATAAAACTTGAGCTGAGTGGGCATGCACAGCCCCACGCACCACTTCAATGCCGACAGTGTTTACCCTTCTTCTTGCCGGCTGCGCCATTTTGAGAAAACCAAGTTGTCACCGGCTGACAGCAGAGGGCAGGCTCAGCTCACGTCCGCTCGTCCCAAAGGTTGAGCGACGAATGGTGATAGCAGGGATTATCTAGAAGGAGTCGCAGTTACTGAAAATTGAATGTTAAATTATTGAAAGGGGATGAGAGCAGCCAATCCTTCGTGACTTTGTGGGAGGATTTGTGGGTGGGGTCACCTGGGATGATGACTTGGTTCGGTGGTGGGATATGGTGGCTAAGACACGTATCCGGGAGTATTATGTTTGGCGTGGGAGGGAAAATAATCAAATGTTGTACGGGCTTCAGGGGTATTTTGAAAGACAGTTACGTGATTGTTATATGGGCGATGGTGCACGATACCCTGTAGAGGAAATTGAGGATTTAAAGGAACGTATATAGGGCTTGCATAATGATCGATTTGATGGTGCATGGGTGGTGGGAGGTTTGGAGGAGGTTCTTTATGGGGATCGGCCTTCGGCTTGTGTGTTGAGGGAACAGAGGCAGTGGAGAGTAGCTACGGAAATGATGGGGTTAACAGTGCACACAGGGATAGGAGGTTATAACCAGGGACAAGTGTTGGTGACGATGGAGGGCATGAGCAGGTATATAGATGCTTGGTTTAAGTCCTGCATATCAAGCGTTGGAATAAGTAATATAACTCTATGGAAAATCGGTAACAACATGCAATGTGGGCTTAGTAAGCAAGACAGAGAAGCATTGGAAGGGCCTATTTCGGAGTGCCAGATATCGCAGGCTCTGGCTGAGGTGAGCTTAGGCAAAGCACCTGGCTTTGATGGGCTACCGAGTGATTTCTATGTAACAAATTGGGGTGTTATGAAGACATTTTTGGTACGGTAGTTTAACATCTTAAAGACTGACGGAGTTATGTGAAAATTGCAATGAACGGCAGTGGTGGTATTGGTGCCAAAAGGGGATCAGTCAACAGTTCTGGACTATATGGCCATTTCACTCATGTGCAGTGATTACAAGTTGTTCGCGAGGATACTGGGGAACAGACTGAAAAAGGTGATGGACAAAGTAATAGATAGGGGACAATATGGGATACCAGGCAGGTCCATGTTCGAAGGGCATGAGATGATTCGGGGTTTCATAGAAAGGAGACAGGTATCGGGTGGGGGAGGGGGTTTAACATAGTGTAGAAAGGGGAGCTATGTGGCAGTTCATGCATTGGCAGGGTTTTGGGAATGAAATCATCTCTTGGGCACAGACTTTATACAAGGGGGCGACTTTACATGTGCAGGTCAATGGTCGATTAGGTATGCCAGTTCAGATGGGTCGGGAGTTTGAGGCAAGGCTGTCCCCTTTCACAATTATTGTTTGTGCGTTTTCAGGATCCTTTTTATAGGGCAGTGCAGGCTAGTGTTTTAGGAGGTTTGGGGAGTTATGAGTGTGATGGGTGGCCTGGTATTGTGGGTTATGTAGATGATACAGCAGTCTTGGTAGGAGGTGGTGTAGACTTGCAGCAGGTGGAAAGAGTTGTGGACGTTTTTGGAGAGGTGACAGGGATGAGAATTAATGCCATGAAGACTAAGTTCTTGGCAGTGGGAAATTGGGACCAAATTAGTGGGGGCATGGGGGGTAGGTGGAACATGGTGGACCAGCTTAAGATGTGTGGGATTGTGTATGTTTATGATCCGATGGTGGAACGTGAGGTGAACTCAGTGAGGGTTCAAATTCAAAATCAAAGTTTATTCTCTATAAGGATTACAATGCTGAGTTTACAGAATTTGGTTATTGTGTGGTTTACATGTAGTAAAATAATGATTACAGAGTGTACCACTAGAACACCTAGCATGGCTAGGCATTTCGGGCAGACTTAGTTTATTTCTTAATTTTAAAATATTACAAATTATGAGGCAAGTTGGAATTATGGCTAAGTGGCTAAATACTAGTTTGTGAGTTTAGCAATGTGAATGCTTTTGTTTTGGCACAGTACATAGTTTCAGTATTGGAGTATCACAGGATTCATTATTTTAAGATTGAGATTAATATTTCTGTTTATGGTCAAATGGGTGAGTGTAAGTGTGAATCACCAGGTGGTAATCGTGTAGTTAGTTGACGGGGTGTATCAGGGAGATAAGATGTTTTCTAATGGTGGTTTTGAAGGTGATGAATGTGTCTGCAGTTCTAGAGTTCTCAGGTAGGGTGTTCCAGATTTTAGGGCCTTTGACATACATTGAATTTTTGTAAAGGTTTAGTCGGACACGGGGAATGTCGTAGAGATGTTTGTGTTCTGGTGTTATGCCTGTGGGTTGTGTCACAACTATCAGAAAGTTGTTTTAGGTCAAGGTTGATATTGGAGTTTAAGATCCTGTAGATGTAGATTGCACAGTAGTAAGTGTGGATGTACTGAACAGGGAGTAAGTTTAGATCTATGAAGAGTGGGGGGGTGTGTTGCCAGGGATAGGATTTAGTGATTATTCTTACTGCAGCTTTTTGTTGGGTTATTATTGGCTTTAGGTGTGTTGCTGCAGTTGATCCCCAAGCACAAATAGCATAGGTGAGGTATGGATAAATAAGTGAGTGGTATAGTGTGAGAAGGGCATTTTGCGGTATGTAGTATCGTATCTTGGAGAGGATCCCAACCGTTTTGGATACTTTTTTGGTTATGTGTTGGATATGGGTACTGAAATTCAGGTTGTTGTCAAGGTATAGGCCTAGGAATTTGCCCTCATTATGTCTGGTAATTAGAGTGTTGTCGATCTTAATGTTAATTTGTGCATCTCCTGCTCTTAAACCAAACATAATATAGTAGGTTTTGTCAGTGTTAAGCGTAAGTTTATTGGCTGTCATCCAGGTCGATATTTTGATCAGCTCCTCGTTAACAATGGTGTTGAGGGTGGCAAGATTAGGGTGAGAGATGATATAAATCGTGTAGTCAGCAAAGAGAATGGGTTTCAGGTGTTGGGATACGTTTGGAAGATCATTGATGTTAATGAGGAAGAGCAGTGGACCAAGGACACTTCCCTGCAGAACTCCCATATCAAGTGGCCGTGTTTGTTGATGCTGTATCTTTAATGGTAACATACTGATACCTATTAGTAAGGTAAGATTGAATTAAACAAGCGCATGGCCTCTTATACCGTAAGGCCAAGTTTGTGGAGTAGGATGTCGTGGTCTACTGTGTCAAAAGCTTTTCTTAGGTCAATAAAAATTCCTAGTGGATATCCTTATTTTTCCAATGCTGTGTAAAGCAGATCTAGCATTTTTATGATTGCTTCATTAGTGCTTCTATTTTTTTCTGAATCCAAATTGGCAGGGGTTGAGTATGTTTTGTGCCGTTATAAATGGATGTAGTGTCCTGTGCACGAGTTTCTCAAAGATTTTGGATAGCAATGATCAGTTTGATATTGGCCTATAGTTGTTTAAGTCTGTAGGGTCACCACCTTTATGTATTGGTGTAACCCTTGCCATCTTGAGTAGTTTCGGGAAGGTGCTAGTTTCTAGTGACTTATTAAAAAGTAATGAAATAGCATGCGAAAGAACACGGGCCACTCGCTTGTAGAGTAATGGTGGGACATGAGACAGATTCCCAGAGTTATTTTTAAGTGACTTTATAATCTCGTTGACTTCCGTGGGCTCAGTTGGTGCGAGATAGAAGGAATTTGGGAAATTCCCATCTAGGTAGTCCCCGGCATCGGCATTGGTATGTGGGATTTTTTTGGCGAGATTAGATCCCATGGTTGAGAAGAAGTCGTTTATCTTGTTAGATGTGTCAGTGGGATGTAGTGGTGTTTCATTAGGTTTAGTTAGGGCAATATTCTAGTTTTTTTCAGTTTGTGGGTCCCTAGAATCTGAGAGAGTGTTTTTCCAGGTCTTTTTTGATATCTCTTCTAGTGTCTGTGAATCTACTGGAGTAGTATAGTTGTTTGGCTTTCTTTATTACTTTGGTGAGGACTGATGAATAGTGTTTAAGAATATCTTTGTGTATTAAGCCCTGTCTATATTGCTTTTCAATTTGATGTTTCTTGTCAATGGATTTCGGAATGGTGCTGGTTAGCCATGGGCAACCAAGACATTTGTTTGTGATCTGTTTCGTTTTTATAGGACAAAGTTTGTTGTATAGACTAAGTAATTTGTTAAGAAAAATGTCTCCAGTCATCAATACCATTGGCCTTGGAGAATTCTATAGGCCAGTCAACAGTCTCTAGGTCACCTGTGAGCTTCCTTATTGAGGCCTCATCATGGAGTCTAAATGAGACTTTGTTGTATTCAAGTGGTCGTTTACTAATGTTTGTCAGGAGGAAGGTAGGGTAGTGGTCTGTAGTGCTATCTGTGATTATCCCTGATTTAAGGGGGGCTAGTATATTGGTCCATATGTGGTCTATTATGGTTGCACTTGTCTCAGTGAGCCTGGTTGGTTTAGTTATTGTTGGTATGAGAAGTGTGTTGTTCATATTGTTGATGAAATCAGTTACAGGCTGATTATCTAGTATGCCAAGGTTGATACTGACGTCTCCAGCTAAGAGAAGGTGGTGCTTATTCATTTGTCTGTTCGTTATTAGTGACTTTAATTTCTCACTGAAATTTGGGATGTGTGAGGTATCCGGTAAATGGAACCGATTGTTATAGGAGTCTTAAGGTTTTTTACAGTAAAATTAGCAAAAATGTATTCCCCATATTCATCACTAAAGCAAGTGGTGCTAATACAAGATAATTGGTTAGAGTAATAGATTGCAATACCACACCCAACTTTGTTTGGTCTGCAGTTGTGAATTGCTCTGTATCCTGGTAGAGGGTAGATATCTATTGTGTCCTGCTTAAGCCAGGTCTCAGTAAGAATAATGCAGGAGAAGGGTGTCTTTAGTGATTCAAGGAGTGCCAGGAGGTCATCATAGTGTTTGCTTAAGGACCTGATGTTGTAGTTTAGTTCTGATAGACTTTTAGCATTGTTTAGGTTAGTGCTGGCTTGTGATGCTGTGTAATAAAGGCAGTTACTTTCCAATAGGTTTTGATTGGGTGTCAGATTATGGAGGTTTAGATCAGGGTCAACGTGATCAATCATCTTCTAGGTTTAAATTATGGTTGTTTATATCCTGAGTTGTGTGTTGAGTTCTAGTACTGATATCTGTAGTGATGGGAAGTTTAGACAAGTATATAGCTAGAGTATTTTGGTCATATAGAGTATAGTCACTGCTACACATAATAAAGTTGATGTTGTCTATGTGTTGTTGCTGGAATGAACTAAAGTACAACTAGGTATAAACTAGTAATATAAAAGTACAAATTAAAAATAGCACCAGTCCCCTTGCTAGTAATTGCACCATGGTCTAATATATGGAATTTGGTTTTGGGACTATGTGTTGAGCTAGAATAGCTTAGTAAAAACTAGTTTTAATCAAATTTAATATAAATAAGGCACAAGACTAAATTTGTAATTGCACAAAGGTCTTATATAAGTTGTTTACAAGAACAAGAGTATAATAGATTTAAATTGACAAGATAAAATACCAAGTTAAGGTAGCAAAAGAATAAAAAAAATAAAAATAAAAATGGCAATGACTTGGTTATAATATGCTAGTAAGATGGTAGACAGGATAATATAAAGTTGTAGTTGAAAATACTAGTTTAAAAAAATATAGAGTAAAATGGTTAATAAAAGTTTACAATAAGTTTGGTCATATAGTTTAAAGCAAAATTGGGCAATAATAGGGATTTTAGAATAAAATTGGGCAACTGAGTATTTTTAAAGTGAGGTAGAATTATTGAGGACATGTTTGGCCCAGTTTATAATAAAATAAGATGGAACAGTGATGTGGTAAGTTGTAAAAAAGGGGGATAGATTCTGTAGATATTAAACACAATTTTTAAAACTGAGGTAGAATGGTCGTTGAATAAACAATGACAATCAAAAAAGTTGGGGTATTAGAATTTTAGGGGGGGACAAAGTTATGACAATATAACACTAATGTGGACTGTGGGTATTATCTGCAAATTTACTCTGATTCTGTTAGTCCAGGGCCCCACTAAGGAATGTTTTAAGGTCATGTTCTTTAGAGATGAAGTATCTCTTCCCAGTGGGCTGTTTCCTAACTGCGATTTTTCCATCCTCACAAAGCACTGTTGGATTTTTTGGATAGCGTAATTTTCTTAGCCGAAAATAAAGAAGGTTTTTCTTATTTTGGTAAGGCACTCATTGACGTAAACATCGTTTTCAAAGAAATAGATGTTTTTAGTAGGTTGTTTCTTTGTAGGCTTGTGAAGGCTTACTCAGCCCTGTAACAACTTCAGTCAGTATTACTCAGGCTGGCTCCTCCTCAGGAAAATTAATGAATAGGAAAAAGAAATAAACAGACAAAAAACACTTTAAATTTTATAGAAAATATAAAATGTAAAACATTTAAATATGAAATATTAATCCTAATTTTAAAGAAAATGAAAAATGAAAAATATAAATGATAACTGAACTCAACGCTAATTTAAATGTATATAAACGTGGGTGTCTGGTGTTGGTGACACATTTTTGAAATCGTAGCCGTTGCTGATGATGGGGGGGGGGTCGCAGGTGTTGGTGACCACCACTGGCTAGATCTTCACAGATTATTGCCGTGAGTATAATATCCCCGATGACAGGAAAAGCAGGTTCTTTACCGCTGCAATGCTTGGAGTTACGTAATGCAATTTCCTACAGGTGCACAGGTAGCGAGATCAATTTGGCGAAGTCCCCTGGACGTTAGTCCTTCTCCATCCGTTCTCCTCGTTGATTGCCAGGTGACCCTCACTGACATACAAACTGGAAAGATACAGGTTAACCCCCTGCTTAAATTTAAACACTCTTTTATGGTAGTTTCACAATATTCAAAAAGATGTGGTGATTATTACAACAGTCAACCCCAGAGCAAGACTGAAAGGACTAAGTTTATTTTTGGTCCAAAAGTGAAGCTTTTAACCAATAAATCCACTAGGAATACAAGGGAAAGGGATGTACTTACAGTTTGAGTTGGGAGCTGTGAGTCTAGTGATTTACTGTTTGACCAGAGCCTCACACGTCACCTTTCGGGGGGGGGGAAGAGGGAGGGGAAGGGATAGCGGGAGCTAGACTGACCCTAATCTAAACAGCAGCCGGCAGTCAAAAATATCACTTTCAGGGAGGGGAGAAAAGGCGGGAAAAAAACGGGGAGCGTGACTTACCCTACCTTAACTAGTAGCCGGCAGACAAACATTAATTTGGGGAGGGGGAAAAAGGTGGAAAAAACGGGTTTCACTTACCCTCCCTTTAAACAGTAGCCGGCATTGAATTACTGTTACTGAAATTTTCCCTCTATCCCTTCTATTAAACTTTTCCCCCCAAAAGGGTATTTTGGGAATTTTTAACACACGTTTTTTTACCCGCTTGGTCCCCCATCATTTTGCAATCCTTTAGGTCATCACTACGTATGTTAAGGCGAAGGGGGCCTTGATAACTGTAGGGGGGTCTCCATGCAGGTCTCTTGGGTACTGGGGGTTGGGAGATGTTTGCTGTTAAACTACCAGCATCAGATAGCGCTTTTGGGTCATTATGGCCCTTGGAATTGGTTATGACATTCGAAATTTGTTAGTCCACTTTTGATCTTTCCTCTATAATGTTGGTAGAAGTAGGGGACTTGGTTTTTTTAAGTGTTGAGGGGTGTCTGGGGCTGGGTTGTGGATAGTGTGTTAAAAAGGCAGGAGGATTGAGGTCTGCACATCTCCGTTGCACCCAAGAGTAACTGACAAAGATTCGCTGCCTGACTACGGTGGAGTGGGGTTTGTGCCCAGCCCCCCTCGCTGTTTTTCGGGCGAGCTCCCACAGTACACAACAACCATTGATTGTGGACGTGCCTGCCTTTTTGGGATATAAAAATGGCTGAACAACAGTACGGAGAGAAATACTATTGCAGGGCGGTTCGTGGTACGTTAAGTGGAGATACGATAACGATTTCCCCCAACATCATCAGGGACACATATGGATTCCCAACGGGGGAATTTAGGGGCCGCCAAAAGGGGTTTGTCAGAACTTCGTGAAATTTTCTGAGAGCCGGCTTCTCAAAGAATTGTCGGCATACCAGGAACAACGCAGATGTGAATTCGCGGGGGTTTGTTGGTTACATGATTTTTCAAGTACTACACATGGGGAAGGTCAAATGTACCCTTCGGGGCTATGGCGTATGGACACGGGATTTTTTTTCGCAGTTATGGGACAGTGATTCTGCAACCATGGGGGTATGGAGGGATGGTCCGAGAAGGAATCCCGGGAAGGGTTTTAACCCTTTAAAAATGTCTTTAAAAAGGCCATACCATCCTATGTAACGTGCCCGGTTGTAAACACGGGGTTTTGTGTACCGGGTCAGAGAAAAACATGTCGTCTGTGCAGCTCTTATGAGCACATGGCAGCCCGTGTCCTAGGAGCAGGCTCCTCGAATTCGGAAACGCCGATTGTGATTAAACAGTGTGTGATTTTGGTGCCGGGTCTGTTGCCTCGGGAGGCCGGAGGCCTGATCTCGGAGCAAGGGGGTCGACCGGAGGGGGCGGAGAGGAACGTGTGTCACTATCCCAGGGGAGTCGGGGGGGCGAAGGTTTTATCTGGGGAGCCCTTTAGTCCGGGAAGCTTCAACTCAGGGGGTTTACTGGCAGATTTTCATCAAGGTTTTTTTGGATGGGAGACCCGGTTGGGGGTGTCCCAGTTTATGTAAGTTGGAGAGCGGGAGGGACAACAAATTGTGGAGAAAGATTGGTAAGAAAAGGCGGAGTGTGTGGTGGCCGTGGGGTCACCAGGAGGATTCGTCCTGAGGGGAGATGTGTGAAGGGGAAGTTCTAGAAAAAAAACGCGGGCATCAGAGAAGACGGGGGTTATTCCCCCCGGGGGAGGCGGGGGAAAGAATCATGGGCAGCGTTTGGGGAAAGCCGAGCCACTATGCTAGAGGTGCGCCTGATTTGCACAGTGGAGGAGGGGGGGGGGAGGTGATGCACAGGATAACTCGAGTGGTAAGGGATACGTAAGTGAAAAGTGCAGTGGAAAACCCAGCGATAGGGAAAGCCCCCATTTTCTATAATTTTCAGAATGTCACCTTAATGTCAATGGACTTAAGACTGAGGTTAAGAATTTTGGGTTGGGGATGGTTTTTCGGCGGTTTGAGTAATATTTGCTTTTTGCAAGAGCATAATCATGGGGCGGTTGTGTGTTCTTTTTAAAAGGTATGATTATGTTACCAGGGGTTTTGCAATTGAAAGGGGGGTAGCAGTGGCGATAAAGGGGGCCCACCCCCTTGCGTGCCCTCGGCGGGGGAAGGGGGGGGGGGTGGGGGTCGTAGGGGGATGGTGTCTGGGGGGAGAGTCGAGCAAGTTTTGTGGGATTTACATGCCAGCAACTAGCAATACCGGGGTAAAAGTAGATTTTGTCAGAGAGGTTTTGCTGTATCACTTAAAGGGGTTTGCCTGCATAACAGTAATAGGTGGTGATTGGAATTTTGTGTTTGGGGAGTGGGATGTCGAACCGAGAGGGCGGGTTGTGTGCTGGTGTGCCTGAGGGATGTATTGCGAGATAGGGGGGTTGTTGAGTGGTGGGGGGGGGGGGATACCTAGGGGGAGCACACTCGCCCGTGGGGGTATAAGGGATTGGACGAATTTATATAAGCGGGGTATAGATTTTGTGGGGGTGCAAACCTTCGTTTGGGGGTTTTTTTCGGATCACGGGGGGGTATAGCAGTTTGATGTGGGAGGGAGGGGTGCGTTTTTATTCTGGGTACTGGAAATTAAAATGAAAGGCTTCTTAAGGAGGAGGAGGGGGGGGGCCTTTTTTCAGTGATTGGGGTTCCTTTTTGGGGGGCTGGGGACGGGGAGATAGATCTGTTAGATTGGTGGGAAAGCAGCAAAACCGGGGAAAAGGAATTTTTTTAAGGGTTTGGGGGCGGGAAGAGGGGAGGTGGCGTTTTTTGGGGTTTCAAAATTTTTGGAGGGACAGTTGCAAAATTGTTATGTTTTTGGGGGTGGGGGAGGGTACTGGACAGTCTGGGGCAGGATCGCTAAATAACATAAGGTTTGATGCATTAGGGGTTTGGGCGGGGGGTTAGAGGAGTATTGTGGGGGGATAAGCCGTCTGGGTTTTTTTTTACGTAAATTTAGGGACCGACAGAGTGTAACCACCATTCTACAATTGGGGGACAACCCCGGGGGGGGAGGGTATCCATGGGGTCGGTCCATCCAATCTGAAAATATAGTCTTATGGTAGTTGGTTTAGGGAAAATGGAGTTTGGGGGAGGGGGGTTCCCGGGAGGGTATTTTTGAAGGGGGGTTTCCCTGCGTTTTAAGTGGCAGGATAGAGTGGGGTTGGGGGGTTGGTATAAGTTTGGGTTTTTAGGTGGAAGGGAGTTTTCGGGATGAGTACCGGGAAAAAAAAACCCGGGGAAGACTATAAAAAAAATATTTTTTTAGAGCACATTGGGGGGGTATTTGGCAGTCTTTTTAGGCTATTGGGCATAGTTAATAGTGGGAAGTTGGGCACATCCAAAGATGGGTTATATTTTGGGGCCAAAGAAAAGGGGGGAAAAAAAGTTGGTGCTTACCCAGCAATATCTTTGATTGTGCAGTTAAAAAGGTTTTTGCGAAAATTTTTGGGGAATAGCTGAAAAAGGTCATGGGGGGCGTGATACAGGGGGACAATTTGGTATCCCCGGGAGGGGGTTGCGGGAAGGTCTGGAGTATTCGGGGTTTCCTTTAGGGGGTTAAGGGGGGTATTCTAGGGCTGGATTGGGGGAAAGCTTTTATTATGTATAGGGACTTTTTTTTTTGAAGTATGGTGAAATGGGTTTTTTGGGGGGAGGGTGGTTGATGGGTGAGACTTGATGAAAATGCATCGTGAGAGTACAGGTAAATGGTAGGTTTGGGGAGTTCAGTAAGCATGGGGGGGGGTTTTAAACAGGGGTGTCCACTCCCCAAAAACTCTTTTCTGTATGCAGAATCCTTTCTTGTTTGGGTTTATGGGGGGATGGGAAGGATGGGGGGGAGATGGTTTTTTTGGGAAATTGTTTGGTTATGTAGATGATACAACGTTTTACTTAATGAGATAGAAATTTAAGTAAATGGGGAAGGTAATTGGATTTTTGGAATGCCTGGGATGGAGTTAATAAACAAAATCACGGTTTTTGGGGGTAGGGGAAATTGGGGAGGAGGGACCTTGGGGGGGGGTTTGGCTGGTAACGTAGATAGGCTAAAGATTTTTGGGATTTTTTATTTCGTTACAGGAACAGGGGGTTAAATTTAGAAATGGAATGGGCAGAGCTTTGAGAGGCTCAGGGGTCTAAGGGCCGGGGGTGTAACCTTGCATCAAAGGGGTTTTTTTTGGGAAATACGCTGATTTATAGAAGGTGGGGGAGTGGGGGAAATTTACCCCCAAGAAGTCGGATTTATGGGAAATTTAAAAAAGAGCCCTTTAAAGGTATGTGTGGGGTTTTTTGGGGGGCGTGGGTTGGGGAAAATGTGGGAAGCTGCGGTAAGCAGGGGGGATTGGGGTTGATGGCATTAGGGCTAGGGGGAAGGGCTATATGTGAAGCAGAGGTATATTTAGGGGAGCGGGGGAAAGGGGGCTTTTGGGGGGGGGAGGTAGGGGGATATCCGCAAAATGGGGGTGGCAGGGACTTTGTGGAGTGTGAAAAATGTTGCGGTTTAGTTAAAGGTACCAATGTTAAAAAACTCAAAGGTAAAAAGGTTTTGTGGGTGTGGGGGCGTCGTCGGAATCAATGCAAGGGGGGCAGTTTTACCCCCATATGATTGGGGGGGGAGTGATATGGGTGGAATTTAGTAAATTAAGAATTCCGCAAAGCGAGGGGAAATTTGTTTTAGATTTTTATGGGGGCGTTAGCATCGAAAAAGGTGCAAGACAAGGGTTTTGTGAGAGGCATCATGCGGGGTTTTTTGGAAGTTGAAACGGGTTTTCTTATATATTTTTTTTCTGTTTGGAGGGGGGTAAGATTGTGGTTGAAGAGGGTTTTCTTTTTTTTGGGGGGGGGCAGATATCAACCCTCAGGGCTTTAATGTTAGATATGGAGGGGTTTTCCAAAGAGGGGGGGGCTACAAAACTAATAGTTGATTACTTTCATGTTTTTTGGGGGTTAGGGGGGGTGGGGGAAACATTAGGATAAAACGTTGGGGGGTGTTTTAAGGACACAGTAGGAACAAACACTAATGGGGGAAGGGGGGTAATTTTTTTTTCCGAGGGATACGTGAGCTTAAAATGTTAACTCTACTCCGTTGGTTGGGGGGGTGAGAGGCAAGGGGTTGGTCCTTTTAGTGGGTTTTCCCTTGGAGTGATTGGAAGCCTGGAGGAAAGGGTTTATTGGTTTGCAAGGGGGTAGATGTGGGAAAAATTTTTTTTTGCAGGGGGCCGTGGGGGGTCCGGGGTAGTAGACCTTTTTGAATTTTGTAAATCCAGTCAAAATATATTTGATTTTCTGTTTTTTTCTCTTATTGTTATAAAACCTTTTATATAGGGGGTTTTTTTTTTATATGTATATTGTGGGATGTTTTATACTTCGAAACTGATGTTAGATTTATCCTTGTATATGTTTTTTTTTGTTTTTTGACCTTGTACCTTAAAGTTTGAGGGGGGAATTTACCTTATTACAAATTTTTTAATATTGAGGGTGTTAATAGGAACATTAATTTTTTTTGTGTTGTGTAGGGGGTGTTTGTGGGGGAACCCAAGTCTTAGGTATAGTTCTATCTTGGGTGTAATATTTTTAAATTTTTTGGTAAAAGTCATTTGAGCTTTTTTTCATGTTGATCCGTTTGTTTTTACGAACAAGTGCACATACACGTATTGTTATATCATCGTTTAGTATACATTATATAATATATATTATTTAATATATATTAATTTTAATAATAAATATATAATAATATATATAATAATATAATAATTATTGTTTGTAGGACCATTTCCCACATGTTTTTTAATGACTCCGATGTTTGTTTTGGGAAATCTTGGTTTGGGGTTTTTTTTGTAAATTTGTTTTATCAATGTGTTACAATGTTTTTTTTTTTTTTTGTGTACCTAAAAGTCCCATTCTGTTTTGGATGTTTTGATTTAGTTTTCTAGTTTTTTTTTTAGTATAAAACTTTTTTGTTTGTTTGTTTTTTTGTTTTAGTATAATCCCGTCGTGCGTAAGAACTATGTGCACAACATGTAGTGTATTGTCATGTATAGTATATACAAATACATGATTAAGGACTTTTTCCTACATGTTTTTAGACTTCCCCACTTCTGTTTTGTAGTCGGTATGTTTTTTTTTTTTTTTTTTTTTTTTTTTTTTTTTTTTTTTTTTTTTTTTTTTTTCCGTAAACGGGTTGGGTTTCTTACGGTAGAATTTCGTTATATCAATATGTTAAAATGGTTTTTTTTGTTTATTGTGTGTGTACTGACATTGTCTGTCACGGTTTTGGATTTGCTAATTGTCGGCTTGTATCATGTGTATGTTGTTTTTAAATAAAATACAAAAAAAAAAATCATGACAAACGTTCTATTATATAGTAAATTATGGCATGTAGTGGTCATGTATCCGTTAATGTGCCAAGAGGTCACAAAATTGTTGCGTAGGGTTTATCGGTTTATTTGGGGATCTGGCTGTAAGTGGTTAAGCAGAGGGGTAATTACTTTGCCGATTGGCCATGGAGGGCTGGGACTCATGCCGCTGGAATGAAGGATTTTTTTTATATTTTATTTAAAACCAACAATAGACAATAGACAAAAGGAAAAACCCTAAAGATGACAATATATGAACAAATAACTGAAAAAACGTTACATTAGATATTGAAACATTAACGAATAACATTACAATATAACAAATATGACCACTATTACCTACATATAAAATCAGATACCGAAGCTTAAAACTGTCCTATTCTAGCTACATGTGGATAAGTTAACTTTCGCAAAAACATGCAAACCTATATTAACTTTTCCTCAAATTAATCATCATTGCTCTTAATTTACACTAGAATAATAAAATACAAGTATAATAAAGAGCAGTTTGAATCAAAGAACATTCCACAATTATCATAAATTTACCCTAACCTAAGCCTAGTATTTCATCTGTATTATAAATGTCTAATCAACACGAAAATTTTACCACATTCCCCTAACCATATTTGTTGGTGTACATGATACAACCATGTATTACCATAAAGAGAAAAAAAGAACAATAAAAAGGAAAACCCACTCTTCACCTTTAAAATCAGACTTCAATTTACCATTCATGTACATACATATAAATAAGTATATAAAGTATGTTGTCTAATTGTACACAATCACAACGTCAGTTATAATATTACGTCAACTCAACCATGAATAACTTCATCCAATTCTTACAACTTCAAGGTTCATAAAACTCTTAACCTACATACACAGTATTGCCACCATCTAGACAAATTAAAAAGAAAAACAATACTCAAATATATCAAAACACACTATGCTTCTATTGGCACCAAATCAATTGTGCTTACAAAAATACATTGTAAATTAAACTGAAACATAAAAAGCCATTTTGACATTTACACATTGTATCAAAATCATAAATGCGCATAGAAAATATGTATTGAATATCATTGAAGATGTTCATGAGAAAAACCTTTAATGGTATATAAAAGAAAGTAAACATACATACAATACATACATATACATATTTATACATATATATACATATATATACATATATATATATATATATACATATATACATACATACATACATACACATACATATATACATACATATACATACACACACACATATACATACATACATACATACATACACATACATACATACACAAATACACACACACATACAACACATGCATATATATACACACATACACATACATAGTTATAAGTCGATAATTCCAAATATAACTGTATTGTACTTGAAACACTCGGAACAAATAATGTTAAATTTCACCCCAGACATACCTCATATAACATTCATCAAACTCATCATGCTACCGCCCATTCTAGGAAACCAGCCCATTTCATCCCCCTTACCTGCCTTTCAACTCCTGTAAATCCCGTAAAGTGAAATTCCTATAACCCACACTTAAATCCCTCTCCCATCTCCCCCCATACACCTCCTTATTTCTACACTTTGTCCAATAAAAAGTTGCTGTTAATGCATTAATTCTTTCACACACGTTCGCTCCTCTCATAGCCCAAGACATATAAATATAATCTGTAATTATATACCCAACCGCATTCTCTACCATCTGATTCACCCCACCTATGTCTAAGCTTAAAACCCTCAACACCTGCAAACCCCCCCTCCCACTAACTTATTACCTTACCCAACCAAACCCTTATTAGTTCAATACATTCGCAAAAATACACTATATGGAAAACAGTCTCCCATCCACCACAAGCCTTGCATATCCCATCCTCCCGTATTCTCTTATGGAATAAAACCATTCCAGACGGTAAGATCCCATGTAAAAATCTATACATTACTTCTCGTACTTTAGGTTTTAAACGTAATTTGTTCAAACGCCCCCAGATATTACGCCAATCATACATCGGATAAACACCTTCTACCACTGCTACCATTGCCTTACCTTCCACCCCATCAAGGTTTCCCAATTTAATATGTGAAGGATCGCTCATGTTTATGATTACCCGTAACATTGCCTCACCAATTATGAACTCCCTACCCACCCACCACTGTTGCATATCCTGACGTATCTTATGAAGTCCGCCTTCCCTCGCCCCCCCTCCCGCTTATAACTACGTTTCAAATACACACTCATAATCCTCTTTTCAACAGCTATAAGACCCAGCCCTCCTCGGCCAACCGGGAGTGTAACAACCGCTCTACTTAACCATTCGCTTCCAGTACCCCAAATGAATCTAAAAACGCGCTTTTGTAACCTTTGTATCTCACTACGAAGTATCGGATATATTGCTGCTACATGCCAAAGTTTACTATATAATAGGACATTCGTTGTAATTACTCTTTGATGCAAAGTTAAGTGTGCAGCTCGTAAACCACTGATGCGCTTCAGTACACCATCTACAATACGCACTGAATTTATTTGTTGTGCTAACTTGATATCACTTACATAAACGATCCCACATATCAGTAATTGGTCCACCTTTTTCCACCTTTCAACTACTTCACATTCCTCACTTAACCTATCCCCAAGATCCATATACTTCGTTTTCTCCTTATTAATTGGACATGCCAGAAGCCTTTTCAAAAACATTTTACTAACTTTTCCACCCGAGGCAAATCCCTGTTACCACTTACTAAAATCGTTGTGTCATCAACATATCCAACAATGCCAGCCCCCCCACCCCTTTCGTCACCAACCCCATTTGCTGCCAATAAGACCCTAATTCCTCTATAAAAGGGATCCTGTAAACACGCAAAAAATATTTGTGAAAGGGGACAACCTTGACGTAGACCCCTGCTCATCTGAATTTGTTCTCCTAACCTTCCATTTACCTGCACCCGCAAGGATGCATCTTGATACATTAATTTGGCCCATGATATAATTTCCTCTCCAAACCCCTGCCATCTCATAATCTTCCATAACGCTTCCCTTTCTACACTATCATATGCCGCCTCCCAATCTATAGCCAACACCCCCCCCCCACTCCCAATTTTACTCTTTCTTCAATAAAACTTCTAATTAAACCATGCCCGTCATACATAGACCTTCCTGGCACCCCATATTGTCCCTTATCGATCACTTTACCCAGGACCTTTTTTATTCTGTTAGCTAAAATTCTTGCAAAAATCTTATAATCACCACACAATAACGAAATAGCACGATAGTCTTTAACTGTTAATGGCTCACCTTTAGGCACTAAAACGACCACAGCCATCCGCTGCTGTGCCCCTAAAACCCGATCCCGCTTAAGGATATTGAATAATCTTACCAAAAATTCTTTTAAAACGCTCCAATTTTGGAGATAAAAGTCACTGGGCAACCCATCAATTCCTGGTGCCTTACCTAATTGCGCCCCGGATAAAGCTTCCCATGTCTCGCACTCTGTTATCGGCCCTTCCAAAACGAATCGATCATGCTCTGTCAACTCACACTGCACAAACCTTCCAATTGACTGTAATGCTATTTCACTTATTCCCACACTTTGCGTTTTCAACTTAACCCAAGCATCAATATACCCACTCATACCCTCAGTCGTCGTCAACACCTGGTCCACTTTATACCCTTGCATACCTACCTGAACATTCAACCCCATTAACTCCATTGCCTTGCGACGTGTGTGTTGACTCCGCAACACACACGCCGACGGCCGATCTCCCCACAAAACCTCCTCAATCCCGCCCTTAAGCCTTTCCCCATCAAACCTCTCATTTTGTAAATTCCGGATATTTTCCTTCAAACTTTCAATTTCAACAACAGGATAATTACCATTAATTTGTGCATAACAGTCGCGCAACTGCCCCTCTAAATATTTTTGAAAACTGTATTGTAACTGATTATATCTCTTCCCTCGATTAATATAATATTCCTTAATACGTTTTTTAGCTATTGTTTCCCACCAATTAACCATGGCAACATCCCCTGGTGCTTCTACCACTAAACGATCCCACATATGTCCAAAAGACAAAAGACTATCCTCTTCCTTTAATAACTTTACATTCAATTTCCAAAATGATGGACCCCTCCGAGGCACACCCTCAATATCCACATCTATTACCACTCCTCTATGATCCGAAAAAACCACATCTATCACATCCACCCTCCGCACAGTAACCGCACAAGGCACGTACATTCGGTCCAACCTCGCCGCATAACATCGTTTAATGAAGGTATGCTCTACCATCCCTCCCCCCCCACACACATCCTTTAACCCCACCCCGGTCAATATATCCCCCAATATACCCAAACAACACCCGCACCTCTGGCTCTACATCTTTACGACGTATCACGCAATTCCAATCTCCGCCTATTATTGCAACATTCGGTAAACCAACGTAAAAAATAGACCAGCACGTCCCGAACAAATTTAGTTTTAATACTCACGTCACCCTCAGCCGACCATATACACATACTAAACTAATGGGAACCCTACCCCAAGTCCATCCACTCTAATTACCCTCCCCTCCCCCCCTTCACTAACGCCTTACTATAAACGGGCTAGTTTCCTTTACCAAAATGGCAGCCCCACCTTTCAAACGTGTCGCATGTTCCATGTACACATTATAACCACTCATATCCAACTCATACCAGGCCTAAAATTATGTTCCTGTAAGAATACCACATCCACACCAAGTCGCACCAAATACTCATTAAACCACTTAAGCTTCCTCTCAGCTCTCAACCCATTAATATTTATTGTAAAACACTTGAATTCAACAAATGGGTTTTCCTTTTGTCCCCGGCATTGACTTTACCCCAGTTCGTTTTGCAACACCTCTGTCCCTCCCCCCTTTGTTGGGAATCACCTTTGCAATCCCTTGATCCTTGGGTTCACCATTCCCTCTCTTCTGTACCTCCACCCAAGACTTTTTCCCAGGGCGTTGGGCAGGAGTTAGCACATCATCAGAATCCGATGATGCTGCAGTCCTCTTTCGTGTCCCGCCCTCCACCTGCATTTTGACATCTGAAGCACCGTCCTGATGCACCTCCACCTCTACTGCATGCACCTTCAATCCTTTAGACTCTCTCGTTGACAAACCGTCATCTTCTGCCATAACCATCATTCACAGCCTTCCCCAGAACTAAGCCTGGGTCTTCCACCTGATCTAGGACCGATTCCTCTAACAAGTCATCCAACGCCTTTACCAAAGACGCCGCCACTTCTTCACCCATATTAGGTAGTCTCTCCTCAAAAACCTTATGTATGTCCAATGACTGGGATTCTCCTTGAAGCGTTACAATTGGCGATTCGAGCTCCTTTTCTTTGTCCACCTCCTCACTCCATGACAACCGTTGTTGGGGCGGTGTAGCAAGAGACTGTTCTCGCTCATCGCCAACCTCGTCCACTGGCTGCTGTTGCTGCTGTTGCCGTTGCTGTTGTGCCGGGTACCCACTTCGTTTCCCACACTGCGCCGCGATGTGGTCATATGACCCACATAGCCGACACGTACGTTTTTGCCCCCCGCATACGTTACATAGACTTGAGTCCTTAATCTTTTCAACACAATATATGAAGGAATAGGGTGTCGAAGAGTCATTTTAACTGTATTCGCGCCTTCCAGCGCACCTGCATACGGTCCAGTTGCCCATCTCCCTGCTGTGGCTATGTGAACCGTCCCATAAGTACGCAGTTCACTGGTAATATCAAAATCAGTCGCCTCAAAAGGGCACATTCCTGATTTTCACCCAGGTGTAATGTCGAGATACATCATGAAGTCTCACCGACACAGCTGTATTATACGCGGTATGATGGTCATCTGATACTTGTCGACCACTGCCTCGTAGACTTGTGCAGACGTCATTTTAACGAAGATTCTTGTCATTCCATTTAATGCGACACCACATATCTCCTCATTTGCTATACCATAGTGTATCGCGAATGATCGCTGGTAATAATAAATCCATGTTGGATCCTGTGACAGCACCACGGATCATCTCAATGCAGACAGTGTTGATTCTTCTTCTGCTATTCAGCGCCATGTTGGAGAAAATAAAGTTTCCACCAACCAACGCTAGGGGCAGCTCAATCAGGTAAACTGCGCAAAACAAACTCAAACAGGAGCATCTGCGCAGCTCGTCCACACGGCTCGGAGGCGATGAGGACAATTAGTAATCATGACAAACGTTCTATTATATAGTAAATTATGGCATGTAGTAGTGGTCATGTATCCGTAATGTGCCAAGAGGTCACAAAATTGTTGCGTAGGGTTTATCGGTTTATTTGGGGATCTGGCTGTAAGTGGTTAAGCAGAGGGGTAATTACTTTGCCGATTGGCCATGGAGGGCTGGGACTCATGCCGCTGGAATGAAGGATTATGAGTATTTACGTGAAACGGAGTTTTCTGCGGGAGAGTGGAAATAAGCGGGGGGGGGGATCGAGAAAGTGCACGAGGACATAAAAAGTTGGTGGGCGGGGAAGGATTTACGAGTAGGGAAGGCGATGTTGAGAGTTTTGGTGATGGCGAGGGATCCAGCTCGAATCAGGCTGTATGTTATCGAGAGAGTGGGGGAGGGTTGGAGGTGGCTGGTGTGGAAGGAGCACACCCGATGTATGCCCATATGGGAACGTCTCCGGAAGTTGCGCATCAGTCCAGGTGTAGTAGAGGTGATGAATCTCATTTTACACGGGATTCTGCCGTCTGGGATCGTCTTATTTAATCGAAAGCTCAGGGAAGGTGGGGAGTGTCTAGCGTGTGGCGAACTAGAAACCATTTTTCATGTTGTATATTTTTGTGAGCGCATAGGGAGGGTCAGGGAATGGTTTGGAAGGGTAATTCGATTTATGGGAAGGGGTGGGTTGCAGGTACTACGAGTGTTAAGTTTATACATTGATGGGGTGGGTTAAAAACACAGTCGCATATCTGGTGACTGATTTCGTGTTCACATCATAGGCAATGAGAGATGTAGGTGCGGGTGAAAGAATATTTATTTTTTATATTTTATTTAAAACTTCATGTACAAATATTAATAGGTACATATATAAAAAAAAATGATCAAGTACAACATCAGTAAAACAATATATAAACACAAAACAATCCAGGCAACATTTGACAGTCTACTATATACAAGTTTTTATAACATATCACAATTTAAGAAGGAATAAAGTTATAATAACAAAGGCCACAAAATGGCTATTAATAAAACTCCTAAAATTACAACCTCAACACAATAATGCTCCAAGCTTAATGACATCACCCAAAATTTAACCTCGCAACAAATACACCAGACCTACAATATGCCTTATTAAGAAACCTGTGCTGCAACACAGGTGACCCATCATCCCCCCCCCCACTCACACACACACATTGAAAACTAACCCAATCCCCAAACCTGAATAATCATGACATTAATTATCCTCAATTTAGGATTATTATGACACATGTCACTTGAGGAACCATTATTTACAACCATGAATGGTACAGGACTACCAAAATTACAATACCTTAAAAAAAAACAATAATAATAGGTAATTACTACCAAAACTGATGCTGGACCACTTTTACAAAAAAAAACAAAAATAACTCAAGTGCTTCAAGGAAATAGTGAAAGGAAAACCCTTCAGAAAATTCAAATTCAATTGCAATACCAGTGCAAGTGGAACAAAATACGCTACCAAAGAAATTACATGTTTATAATTGATAGGTTATACATTAATACATGTTATATATTTAATCTGCTCCTTACACCCTTCCCCATCAAGGGAACTAGCAAAACTTATCTTGCACAACCTCTCATCTGGTCAAAACACTAGTACCTCCAATCTCCCCAACCACATCACTGCATTCCCAAGGAGGTGAGCCCGTTGAAACCCCCTGAAACCCCCCCCTTATTTACCAACCCCTCACCCCGGCAGTTAAAGCCCCTTATAACACCAATAAATTCCCTATTGTTAGTCCTCTATAACCCTCAGAAAAATCTCTTCCCACCTTTTTCCCCCAAAATGTCTCTATTGCGACACAAAGTTCGATAAAACGTCGCCGCCAAAGTCCTTCTCGGGCACTCCCCACCCACCTTCCCCCTCATACACCATAAAACATTTTATGTATTCCACGATGACATATGCTAAACCTCTTACCACACTCTCCTCCACACCACTCATATCAAGACTCAACGCTCGAAATACCGCCACACCTTGACCCCCACCTCTCCACTCCCTTTACGCATCCATACCTGATGCACTCCAAACTTCACAAAAATAGACGACATGATACGCAGTCTCTTCCCCACTGCATCTGCCACACCCCCCACCCTCAATAAACCCTCCTATCTCGGAGCATCGCTCCCGTTGGCAAAATCGCATGCAGGAAACGGTACATAACCTCACGCGCCCTAGGTCGTATCCTTAATTTACTAAATCTTCGCCATATTACATCCCATGATACATGGGTAGATCCCTTCAACCGGCGCCACACATGTCTCTCTAACAATTTACACAAAGTTCCCACCTTTACTTTTCCTGGTTCCCTGGCTAACATTAAGGCGCGTAACACTGTCTCGCATTCCTTATTTCCGCCCTCCTTTACCATTTCCTCAGGTGAGCATGTACCTTATCTAGCTGACCCTCCCTCCATCCACCTGCACCCCATCATTTCCCCTCTTAAAAAACAACACTTTTCACGCGCTTTCTCAAGTCCAACAAACCCAACCCTCCCCTACATACCGGCAATGTCACACCTCCCTCGCAACCAGTTGCACCCTAAAACCCCACAAAAATTTAAAACACCATTCAAAGAATACTCGTGATCACCGTTCCTGTTAACGGCATCACAGCCGAAACAAACCAGACTTTACTATATAGTAATACTTTGATGACAATTACACGTTGCCTAAGAGTTAAATGTGAGGTCGCAGCATCCCAACCCCGCTGCACCTGGTCCACCATCCTATTCGAATTGCTAACCCTTGCAGCACTCAGGTCAGCCTTAAAAATGACACCGCAGATTTTCAGACTCCCCGGGCCTCCGCTGCACAACATCACATCCCCAATCTAATCCTTTTCTGTCCAATCTCCAGCCCCATGATCATTTACTTTTCCAGATTTTACCTTCATCCCAGTAGCTCTCCCAAAAGTGTGTACAACTTCCCCCAAAATCCTAACCGTGTCTCCTCACTTGCCAAAATAGTGGCACATCAACATAGCCAACCAAACCAGGCCACGGCTTCAAATTCACCATCCCTCCCCCCTGTCCCTTTGACGATCCCCCCACCATCCTATAAAAAGGGGTCCCGAAAACATGCAAACAAATATTTGTGATAAAGGACATCCCTGCCGAAGACCCCGCTCCATGTTGACTCCCCCCCCCACACACCCATTGATTTGCACCCTTACCTTCGCGTTTGAGTACAACGTATCCACCCACCCCACTATTTCTTCGCCAAACCCCTGTCAGGAGAATATCCCTCAAAGCCTTTCTTTCCCCCCTATCATAAGCCCTTGCCAATCCAACGCACCAAACGCTCCTCTTTCCCCTTTCCCTGTCCTCCAGGAACCCCTTGATAATCCCGTGGCCCACACTCATTGACCTACCAGGTAAACCAAACTGAGACTCAAAACACGACCCTCCCCACAACACATTTAAGCCGTTTCCCAAGAATTTTCGCAAATAATTTATAATCCAGCACAAAGCAATGAAATGGCTCGATAATCCCGAAGGGTACTCTGCTGTTTACCCTTTGGGACCAACGCCACCCCGCCGTTGCCTGAGATTCTCCCATTTACCTCCGTCTTTCATGGCATTCATTAACCTTACTAGGAAACCCTAAGCAGACCCCCGTGCTGTACATAAAAATTTCCCAGGTAAACCATCGATCCCCGGGTGCCTTACCCCTTTCCCCAGTCCATAAGGGCTCTCCATATTTCCCCCTCCTCAATGACCCCACCCAGCCCTCCCGATCACCTCCTCCCAGGGTTTTCACGGCACATACTCACATACCTTTCCCAAAAACCTCACCATCCACCCCACTACTTTTCCCGTATTCCTCAAACCATCTATCTGCAAAAATGCAAAATCATCCCCTTGGTGTCCCTTAATACCTGACCCTCTCTAAAAACCCCCCACAGAAGATAGACTTGCAAACCCGGTATTGTAGTCGTTCGCTGTCTACCTTCTGTCCTCGCAGCACACAAGCTGATGGCTTGTCGCCCCAGAAATACTTCGTTTTAACCCCCGCCTGTTTCCCGTACAAACTGCAAAACGTTCTTCTTGCAAATCCCCTATTCGTCCTTCAACATGTGTATATCCTCCACCCGGGGACACCCCGGCCACCGCCCCCCCCCCCCGTAACAATTCCGTAATCTAGATTCTAAAATAATTTGACAAACCATACCGCAATTGATTAATGCGTTTGCCCTCCCTCACATAAAAAGAGTATTCGTAACTTAGCCACACTATCCCACCATCCTAACCACGTCTTCCTCAGTTCTTCTGTCGGCACAAGCTGTTCCCAAAATTTGCAAACGCTTCCACTTTCCCCCCCTATCCCCCAAAACCATCGTGTTCAGTTTCCAATAACTTCCCTGCCTACGAGCCAAAGCATCCCATCCCACCCCCCACTAATACCGCCCTATGATCGGAAGACACCATCTCTATAGTTTTAAAAGACTCTACCAAAACCCTCTGAGATAAATATAAAACCCGTCCAAACGAGCCGCATATCCCCTTCTTTAAAGTATGTTCCACCTCCCACAGACCTCCCCGAAAGCATCACGTAACTGAAGATCTCTAAGCAGGCCCCCCAAGACTGAGGAAAAATATCCCCCTCCTCTGGGTTCCACGTCTGTCTTCTTAATTACACAATTCCAATCCCCCCCACAATCGCGACAGCGGTAACGTGCGTAGGAATACACAGCTCCCCCCGCAAAAATCCATCTTCACTTTACTTTACTTTCTCTGGGGGGTACACCCCACAAACGCCCCTCTCTTCCCATCCCCATCCCTTCCCCCAAAGTAAACTCTCCCCCCTCCCCCCCTTTTCCTTTTGCAATCAAAAGGGGTCGCCTCCCCGATCAACACACCACTCCCCCCTTTTAAACGCTCAGACGGGAACATATAAACCTGATACCCAGGCACCCTAATCCGACCCAAATTAAAAAATTTTGCTCCTGCACAAAAAACCACTCAACCTTTTACCTATTCAAAAAAAATCCCGAAACACCCCGTTTAATACCATCACACAGACCATTTTATTTATTGTTCACACCTGAGGCCTGTTTAAGGGTTTTCCTTCCCCCCTATGTCAAGATTCTTCCCCTTTTAGACCTTCCCCTGGACTGTGCCTTTGCCACAGATTCCCCCCCCTTCCCGACCATCCCCCCCCCTTTTGTTGTGGGCCCCCTCGCGGTCACTCTGGGGACCAAACCCCCCTGCTTTTTCCCCGGCCTTTTCGCCGGGGTCAGAAATCGGAATCTGACGCTGCTGCCCTTTTCCTTGTAGCTCCTCGTTTTCCCTATTGAGTCCCGGGGGCCAGCACAATGGACTTCCACCCTACCACCCTTTAAACCCCTCCTTGCCCCTCCATGGGATGCACTGTCCACCCAGGTCCACCTGATCCTCCCCCTTTCCCCCCACCACCTTCTGCCCCGATCCCAGGGTCTTGTTCGCGTAACTTCCCACCTCCGTAGACGTAACATAGCCTGTATCACCGTCTCCCAAATCCCCCTCAATAGCCTTCACTGCTGCGCCCTCTTTCCCCCTCTCTTACAACTGTACTGTTGATGGGGCCCGGTGATTATGGTACCACTTCTTCCATTCCCAGAAGGAGCCACCACCATTTTACTCCCCATGCACCACACCCCCCTCCTTGCACCCGTTCTTTCCTTTGGACGGGTGCTCATGCGCAGGTGCTCCCCCCTTGCCCCAGGAGCCACTGTTTTTGGGGGCCTGTGATTCATGGATCACCCTTTTCCCATTCCCCCGGAGGACCACTACCTCTTCACCCCACATGCGATCCGCCCCCCCCTTTTCCCCGTTTTTCCTTAGGGATCGGGGTCTGGCAGGGGCTCCGCCCCTTTCCCCCCCAGGGCCATACTCCGCTTGCCAATCTGCCCCCCATTGGCAAATTCGCCCCACAGTCGGGTACGTTCCCCGCCCCCCATCGCTACCATTTCCGGGGGGCTAAAATCTTCGAGATATACATACGAGGGTATAGGATCCTAAGCGCATCTTTAGATTAAAAAAACCCCCAGGAAATCCTGTGTAAACCCTTTTTTCCCTTTGCCCCTTTGGGCCCGATTTAAGTTCCATAATTCGAAAACATTTCGAATTCTACCTCTCAGCCTCAAAAGGCACGTTGCGGAGCTTAACCCATAATAATGTCGTGATACATCAATCAATTGACCCCCCTGCGGTGTTACAGTAATGCTACATTTGGGAACGCAACCAAAACCCGTATACTTGACAGTTGCATTTCACGAAAAAATTTTATATACAACCCTTCAGTGCCACCCCTATAAATCCCGTCTCTTGCCCTATTTCTCTAAATTTTGGGGAATAACACATGACTGAGAGGTGTTAAAGCCCCACTAATAAGTTCAATGCCCACAATTCACTCTCCGCACCACCTGGCGCCATGTCGTTGACTGATTCTGTCTGGGAAACGTAGAGGGGTGCAAAGCACGTCCCCCTTACCTCTTCTAGGGAGCGAATGCAAAACCCCCTCGTCCCCTGCTGTAGGTACTGAGGGGCGTCAGGCAAGGGGGTCTGCACGGCCAATACTGCCAATCAAGAAAAAAATAAAGGTGCTGGCAGCGACATTTTTCAGACTAAGTGCCTCAATCGGGAATATGTATTGGAGAGGAATGGAATTTACTGAGGGTTTAAGAAATTTTGGCGCGTATTTAGTTTTTGTTTAATATGTTTATTATCACCCAACCCATTCCCGGGGGGTAGCAAAAGATTACAAGGTACATAAATTGGGGCCGGGACGGACTCCAAAGTTTTGTACGAGCAAGTTACAGAGGTAAAGAATTCCAATTTAAAGGTAATGAACTCACAATTTACGAATCACGAAAACGTAATTTACACGATTGCAAACAAAAACCCTACCATGGGGGGGGATTTGAACCCGCGTCAGAGAGTGCCCATGCAACCTTCCTATTGTGTAGAAATATCCCCATTGGACGATCTTATTTTGGCTAGTGGGCCGTGGCAAATGACGGGGTGGAGTTTTTGGGCTCTTGACCGCGGGGTTTAAATCCGCCCCTGGAAAGGTTTGATTTATAAATTGTGGTCAATGGGGAACAACGGGGAAAACCCCCCTTCTGAGGGGGTTGGTGTGAGTGGGGAAAAGTAGGTGAGGGACTATGAATATTTGGGAATATGAAGGGAAAAGTGTGTGAGGAGGAAAGCAGTTTTGTTTGATGACCCATTTTTTGTATGACACATTTTTTGTATGAAAACCCTTGTTTTTATGCACCATTGGGTTTTTTTAAGGTGTTTTTCTTGGGTATGATGGGCGGATCGAAACAAACGTTTAATTTAAAAATTTTAGGTGCGTGTGGTGTATGTATATATGGTATCTGTATGGAAATATACATAGATGCATGTATAAATGTATATGTGTATGTGCAAGGGCATGTTTGAACAGGTGCATATAGTGGGTGACATGGTGTAGCATATTTGTCATAAGATGTTTACCAAATATACATTAAGGTGCAGAGTATCATTTGTTCATAATTCTTTTTCCATTGTGAAAATTTGGACTAAATATAACCTGATCTTCAGAAAATTGTTTTTGGATTTAGTGTACAATTATTACAAATGTCTGCAACGTGACTATTAGCATAATATATATTGCAAGTTCTTTTTTATTTCTTCTATTGTCCATGGGGAAGTGGAAAAGAATCTTTCCTCCGTAAGCCATGCGTGTCGTATGAGGCGACTAAAATGCCGGGAGCAATGGGCTAGTAACCCCTTCTCCTGTATACAATTACTAAAAAAGAGAAGAAGAAAAACTTTATAAAACTGGGTTGCTTAAATGTGCGTGGATGTAGTGCGGATGACAAGAAACAGATGATTGCTGATGTTATGAATGAAAAGAAGTTGGATGTCCTGGCCCTAAGCGAAACAAAGCTGAAGGGGGTAGGAGAGTTTCAAGGGGGGAAATAAATGGGATTAAATCTGGAGTATCTGAGAGAGTTAGAGCAAAGGAAGGGGTAGCAGTAATGTTAAATGATCAGTTATGGAAGGAGAAAAGAGAATATGAATGTGTAAATTCAAGAATTATGTGGATTAAAGTAAAGGGTGGATGCGAGGAAGTGGGTCATAAATAAACGTGTATGCACCTGGAGAAAAGAGGAATGCAGAGGAGAGAGAGAGATTTTGGGAGATGTTAAGTGAATGTATAGGGCTTTGAACCAAGTGAGAGTAATTGTGGTAGGGGACTTGAATGCTAAAGTTTGGAGAAAAATTTTAGAGAGGGTGTGGTAGGTAAGTTTTGGGGTGCCAGGTGTAAATGATAATGGAGCCCCTTTTATTGAACTTTGTATAGAAAGGGTTTAGTTATAGGTAATACATTATTTTAAGAAAAAGGGATAAATAAGTATACACGATATGATGTAGGGCGGGAAAAGACAGTAGTTTGTTGGATTATGTATTGGTAGATAAAAGACTGTTGAGTAGACTTCAGGATGTACATGTTTTATAGAGGGGCCACAGATAAAACAGATCACTTTCTAGTTGTAGCTACATGAGAGTAAAAGGTAGATGGGATACAAGGAGAATAGAACATCAGGGAAGAGAGAGGTGAAGGGTTTTTAAAAATAAAAGAGGAGGCAGTTAGGGTAAGATATAAACAGCTATTGGAGGATAGATGGGCTAATGAGAGCATAGGCAATGGGGTCGAAGAGTATGGGGTAGGTTTTAAAAATGTAGTGTTAGAGTGTGTTCAGCAGAAGTTTTGTGGTTACAGGAAAGTGGGTGCAGGGGGGAAGAGGAGCGATTGGTGGAATGATGATGTAAAGAGAGTAGTAAGGGAAGAAAAAGTTAGCATATGAGAAGTTTTTACAAAGTAGAAGTGATGCAAGGAGGGAAGAGTATATGGAGAAAAAGAGGGGAAATTAAGAGAGTGGTGAAGCAATGTAAAAAAAAGAGCAAATGAGAGAGTGGGTGAGATGTTATCAACAAAATTTTGTTGAAAATAAAAAAAAGTTTTGGAGGGGAGATTAACAAGTTAAGAAAGCCTAGGAACAAATGGATTTGTCGTTAAAAATAGGAGAGGAGAGTTATTAAATGGAGAGGTAGAGGTATTGGGAAGATGGAAGGAAATTTTAGAGGAATTGTTAAATGTTGATGAAGATAGGGAAGCTGTGATTTCGTGTATAGGGCAAGGAGGAATAACATCTTGTAGGAAATGAGGAAAGCCCGTTGTGAGTGTGGGGAAAGTTCGTGAGGGGAGTAGGTAAAATGAAAGGGGGTAAGGCAGCCGGGATTGATGGGATTTAAAAATAGAAATGTTAAAAGCAGGTGGGGATATAGTTTTGGTGGTTGGGGCAATTATTTAATAAATGTATGGAAGAGGGTAAGGTACCTGGGAAATTTGGGAGAGAGCATGCATAGTTCCTTTTTATAAAGGCCAAAGGGGATAAAAGAGATGCAAAAATTATAGGGGATAAGTCTGTTGAAGTGTACCTGGGAAAGTGTATGGTAGAGTTATAATTGAAAGAATTAAGAGTAAACGGAGAAATAGGATAGCAGATGAACAAGGAGGCTTTAGGAAAGGTAGGGGGTGTGTGGACCAGGTGTTTACAGTGAAACATATAAGTGAACAGTATTTAGATAAGGCTAAAGAGGTCTTTGTGGCATTTATGGATTTGGAAAAGGCGTACGACAGGGTGGATAGGGGGGCAATGTGGCAGATGTTGCAAGTGTAGGTGTAGGAGGTAGGTTACTGAAAGCAGTGAAGAGTTTTTACGAGGATAGTGAGGCTCAAGTTAGAGTATGTAGGAAAAGAGGGAAATTTTTTCCCAGTAAAAGTAGGCCTTAGACAAGGATGTGTGATGTCACCGTGGTTTTTTAAATTTATATTTATTGATGGGGTTGTAAGAGAAGTAAATGCGAGGGTCTGGCAAGAGGCTGGAGTTAAAAGATAAAAATCACACACAAAGTGGGAGTTGTCACAGCTGCTCTTTGCCGATGACACTGTGCTCTTGTGAGATTCTGAAGAGAAGTTGCAGAGTTTGGTGGATGAATTTGGTAGGGTGTGCAAAAGAAGGAAATTTAAAGGTGAATACGGGAAAGAGTAAGGTTAGAGGATAACAAAAAGATTAGGTGTTTGAAAGATTGAATATCAGATTGGAGGGAGAGAGTATGGGGGAGGTGAACGTATTCAGATATTGGGAGTGGACGTGTCAGCGGATGGTCTATGAAAGATGAGGTGAATCAAAAATTTTGATGAGGGGAAAAAGAGTGAGTGGTGCACTTAGGAGTCTGTGGAGACAAAAAACCCTTTGTCCTTGGAGGAAAAAGAGGGGAATGTATGAGAGAAATAGTTTTACCAACGCTCTTATTTTGGGTGTTAAGCGTGGGTGATGATGTTGCAGCGAGGAGAAGGCTGGAGGCGTGGAGATGTCATGTCTAGGGCAATTTTGTGGTGTGAATATAATGCAGAGAATTCTTTAGTTTTGGAAGTTAGGAGGAGGTGCGGATTACCAAAACTGTTGTCCAGAGGGCCTGAGGAAGGGTGTTGAGGTGGTTCGGACATGTATGAGAGAATGGAGCGAAACAGAATGACTTCAAGAGTGTATCAGTCTGTAGTGGAAGGAAGGCGGGGTAGGGGTCGGCCTAGGAAGGGTTGGAGGGAGGGGTAAAGGGGTTTTGTGTGCGAGGGGCTTGGATTTCCCAGCAGGCATGCGTGAGCGTGTTTGATAGGAGTGAATGGAGACAAATGGTTTTTAATACTTGACGTGCTGTTGGAGTGTGAGCAAAGTAACATTTATGAAGGGATTCAGGGAAACCGGCAGGCCGGACTTGAGTCCTGGAGATGGGAAGTACAGTGCCTGCACTCTGAAGGAGGGGTGTTAATGTTGCAGTTTAAAAACTGTAGTGTAAAGCACCCTTCTGGCAAGACAGTGATGGAGTGAATGATGGTGAAAGTTTTTCTTTTTCGGGCCACCCTGCCTTGGTGGGAATCGGCCGGTGTGATAATAAAAAAAAAAAAAAAAAAAATAAGTGTAATTCCCGCTGAGGTGTATGTGTTTTAGCTGTATTTAGTAGTTAACATTATTGTGTCATGTAGGTAGTGAATTTGAGGTGTTTTTATTCTACATTGTATGTGTAAAGAGGTGCTAATTGTATTAGACCGTTGAATTAGCGTCTTTACCTCTGGTGTATGTGAGATAACAGGGAGCACACTTCACCCAGCAGGGTGGTCGGTGTGCGCACCGAATTGTCTAGATTCCATATGAAGAACACTTAAATTGGATAATATGAATATCAGTAGCGAGTTGTGAATGGTGTTGTATAGGATGTAATGGCAACGAATCAGTACACATATTACCCTTGTAATCAAATATGTAGAATAATATAGTATGTTGTATAATATTCAATGTATGAGAGGACAATGTCATAATCGTGAGGTGTGTGTTGGTGTGTCGTGTATATATTAAAGGTCAGAAGAACGGGGTTTATTTGTATAATCAGGTAATAGTGAAAGTATACTTTTTGAGGGATACTGTAATTTTGTTTTGTATCATTATTATAATTACTCACAGGTGTGGGTGAGTGTAGGTTGTGTAAGTTATAGACACCGTTGTACTGTCATGATGTCTTATTGTAGTAACCCAGTAGATTGAGTACTGGAACCATTATTTATAGTTCCTGTTTGGTTTCTTTGTTATATATGTACCTGTTTATGTACAATGTATATTGTAGGTTTAGCGCATCTTTGTTATAATAATAATAAAGCATATTGTACGTATTTTGGTTGATGTAATGTATAATCTTGTGTAATCTTGTATATAACATAGGTGCAAAGGGATATAATGCATAAGGGATGAGTGGCAGTTTGTGTCAGCACAAAGTTAAACGTCCAGTGTATTTAGACAATGAAAATTTATAATTTCTCTGGAAGAACTGATACTGTGTTCTTTTATTTATTTAATGTATTGTATTGTTTTAAATAAAATATTTATAAAAAAAATTGACCACATTGTAGCCGCTCTGAGAACATTAGTCAGTCAGGCGTCATTACCACAGGTCTTAGTGATCATTTCATCATTTACTGCACCAGGAAAATCACTAGGGATAGGATAGGTCTACACAGGACAATAAAAATGAGGTCAACTAGAAACTACAGTAAAGAAACACTGGTAAATAGGCTACACAATTGTGACTGGACAGAGATAACAAGTTGCACGGACGTAAACGATGCCTGGGAAACATTCAAAACAATGTTCACCTGAAGTTTACCTGGAGAGAGTTCCGGGGGTCAACGCCCCCGCGGCCCGGTCTGTGACCAGGCCTCCTGGTGGGTCAGAGCCTGATCAACCAGGCTGTTACTGCTGACTGCACGCAAACCAACATACGAGCCACAGCCTGGCTGGTCAGGTACCAACTTTAGGTGCTTGTCCAGAACCAGCTTCAAGACTGCCAGGGGTCTGTTGGTAATCCCCCTTATGTATGCTGGGAGGCAGTTGAACAGTCCCTGGCCCCTGACACTTATTGTATGGTCTCTTAACGTGCTAGTGACACCCCTGCTTTCATTGGGGGGATGTTGCATCGTCTGCCAAGTCTTTTGTTTTTCGTTGTAAGTGATTTTCGTGTGCAAGTTCGGTACTAGTCCCTGTAGGATTTTCCAGGTGTATATAATCATGTATCTCTCCCGCTTGTGTTCCAGGGAATAAAGGTTCAGGAACTTCTAGCACTCCCAGTAATTGAGGTGTTTTATCTCCGTTATGCACGCCGTGAAGGCTCTCTGTGCATTTTCTAGGTCAGTAATTTCTCCTGCATTGAAGGTGCTGTTAGTGTGCAGCAATATTTCAGCCTAGATATAACAAGCGACCTGAAGAGTGTCATCATGGGCTTGGCATCCCTAGTTTTCAAGGTCTCATTATCCATCCTGTCATTTTTTTAGCAGCTGCGATTGATAAAAATGTTATGGTCCTTGAAGGTGAGATCCTCCGACATGATCACTCCCAGGTCTTTGACGTTGGTTCCTCGCTCTATTTTGTGGCCGGAATTTGTTTTGTACTCTGATGAAGTTTTAATTTCCTCGTGTTTACCATATCTGAGTAATTGAAATTTCTCATCGTTGAACTTCATATTGTTTTCTACCATCCTTGATAATATTGCGCTAGTTAAAGAGGTTAGGATTAAACAAAGAACTGAACCCTGGATGACTACTGAGATATTAGATAATATGAAATTCAGAGACCAGCTGCTAAAAAGATTTAAAACAAACAGACAGGATATTGCAGCACTAAATGAATTCCAAAGGTGAGGAACAGAGTACAGAGACTTATGAAAGGAGCAAAGGCAAAGCACTATTGCTCAAAAATTGAAGATAAGTTTAAGATAAGATTTCGTTCGAATTTTTAACCACGGAGGGTTAGCCACCCAGGATAACCCAAGAAAGTCAGTGCGTCATCGAGGACTGTCTAACTTATTTCCATTGGGGTCCTTAATCTTGTCCCCCAGGATGTGACCCACACAAGTTGACTAACACCCAGGTACCTATTTGCTGCTAGGTGAACAGGACAACAGGTGTAAGGAAACGTGTCGAATGTTTCCACCACCGGGAATCGAACCCGGGCCCTCCATGTGTGAAGCGGGAGCTTTAAACCACCAGGCTACCGGGTATAATCATAACCCCAGAAAGATCTGGCAACAACTAAAACAGTTGGGGTATAGCCATAAGCCAGTAGATATGTCTAACATAGTACTCACTATCGATAACGAGGTATGCCACGAAAAATCTAAGGTGGCAAATTGTTTTAATTCCTACTACACATCTGTTGCATCAACACTAGTAAGTAAACTACCAGCTGCATCAAATACCTTTAACACAGACTCTGATAAGTTCCAAACATACTATACCCAAAAAAGGGGTAACCCCAAACAGTTGTCAACTAGTAAGTGTATCTCATGACTTTATTCAAAAAGAACTAAGCAGGTTAAACCCAACTAAGAACACTGGCCCGGATAACATCCCGTTCTAAGGGGACGCGTCGGCCAAAAAAATGTAGCTCTTTTGTTTACCGTCCGATTTCCTCCAGTTTTGGTGCACAAGACAAAGTGTTTTCACACAGTGTAAAAAATATTTGTCAAAAATATACCTCAAACAACAACTGAGAAAACACTGAAGAGGGACTGATTTACTGAAAATGCCTTTGGGGGCGATTTATTCCTATATGAGACGACGTAAGGTTGTTTGGGACACTTGGTGCCGGAGAGAACAATGCTTATACGAAATTTATGCGTCACCTGTCTTCTAAAATAACTTATCTTTATTTCACAAAAAAATAAAGTTTGTTAGTTCTTGGAATGTTGCAAAAAATCTGCCCTTTACTCCCACATAACTCCCAAAGTATTTGGAATATTTCCAAAAATTGCACGTAATAAAATAGAGAAATCATTATTATAAAATTATGTGAATATTATTCCATTTAATCAAGTAATAAAGGAAGAATTAATTACACTAGGCGAATAAGTTACTTTCGAGATATTGGCCTGGAGTGCTGGCTAGCCCATCGTCTCAAATTTTGTTTTTTTTCGCAAAAATCGCGTTTGTTTGGGTGTATTTCTTAGTAAACTGATGTTCTAGTGCAGTTATCCTCTTCAAAACACCGTTTTCTCTTACTCAGAGACCAAAGAATACGACATGAGAGGATTCACTCATTTATATCGAAATATTCCCGATTGTCTTCTCTCCATATTGTGGCCTATTTTATTCAGTCTAGATTATATAACATGTTTGTATGTTATTTATAGTGTTTATTATATCATATTAGATCAATTCTGATAGATAAATAAGCCGTAGAGTTGATATATAAGCTGATATAAGCGTAATAATGAAGTGATTTCTCCTGGCACTCTCTGGAGCGGGAACACTGCCGAGCGTTCCGTTATGGTTCCTGGTTGTCTCTAAGTCTACGTATAAGCTCCGCCTACTGTTTTATGATGCCAAATAGTCAGTTATTATATTAGAAAGAAAAATGCAAGAAAAAGCGATAAAGACAAGGAAAAATTTCAAAAAATATATGGGTTGTGAGCAGACGCACTACAAACATCACCGTCACCATACCTGATATAAATGACTATAATTTCTTGTAGAAACATCATAGAACATTGATTCTGGTACCATTGTGTTGACAAAGAGTTACGCTATTTTTCGGTATAAATAACTCAATTTCCATAATTTTTCGATTTTTTTTTGAGAGCGTGCGGAAAATTGCCCGACGGCCGCCTAAGTTCCTAAAAGATTCAATTCAGTTCAATTCAATTCAATTCAAGTTTATTCTCTATAAGGGTTACAATGTGGGGTTTACAGGTTTTGGGTATTGTGTGGCTTACATGTTATAAAATACTAATTACAGAGGGGGCCACTAGGACATCTAGCATGGCTAGGCATTTCGAGCAGACTTAGATTAATTCTTAACATTAAATCCTTACAGATTATGGTTTTAAGGCTAAATGACTACATCATAATTTGTGAGTTTAGCAATGTGAATGCTTTTGTTTTGGCACAATACAAAGTGTCTATATTGGAGTATCATAGACAAACTTATGACTAGTTAGGATTTATTATTTTAAGATTAAGATTAGTATTTCTGGGTTTATAGTCAGTGGGTGAGTTAGTTTAATATGTTTATTATGCACCCCATACCCATCCTGTGGGCGGTAGTCAAAAGATTACAGAGGTACATAATGGGTCCAGGGACTGGGCCTCAAAGTTTTGATGGCTGAGCAAGTTACAGAGGTAATGAATTCACAATTTACAAAGGTAATGAACTCACAATTTACAAAAGTAATGAACTCCAGGTAGGTCTAGTCACAATCATGACAAGTTACAAAGTGGGTGAGTGAGTGTAATTGTGAACCACCAGGTGGTTATCATGTAGTTAGTTGTCGGGGTGTATCAGGGAGATAAGATGTTTTCTAACTGTAGTTTTGCAAGTGATGAATGTGTCTGCAGTTCTAGAGTTTTCAGGTAGGGTGTTCCAGATTTTAGGTCCTTTGAAATACATAGAATTTTTGTAAAGTTTTAGTCGAACTTGGGGAATGTCATAGAGATGTTTGTGCCTGGTGTTATGCCTGTGGATCCTGTCACAACTATCAAGAAAGTGTTTTAGGTCAAGGTTAATTTTGGAATTTAAGGTCCTGTAGATATAGATTGCACAGTAGTAAGTGTGGATGTTCTGAACAGGGAGTAAGTTTAGATCTATGAAGAGTGGGGGGAGGGGTGTTGCCAGGGATGGGATTTAGTGATTATTCTTACTGCTGCTTTTTGTTGGGTTAGTATTGGCTTTAGGTGTGTTGCTGCAGTTGAACGCCAAGCACAAATAGCATAGGTGAGGTATGGATATTATGTGTTGGATATGGGTGCTGAAATTTAGGTTGTTGTCGAGGTATAGGCCTAGGAATTTGCCCTCATTATGTCTGGCAATTAGAGTGTTGTCGATCTTAATGTTAAGTTGTGCAACAACTGCTCTGCTACTAAACATAATATAGTAGGTTTTGTCAGTGTTAAGTGTAAGTTTATTGGCTGTCATCCAAGTCGATATTTTGAGCAGCTCCTTGTTAACAATGGTGTTGAGGGTGGCAAGATTAGAGTGGGAGATGACATAAGTCGTGTTGTCAGCAAAGAGAATGGGTTTCAGGTGGTGGGATAGGTTTGGAAGATCATTGATGTAAATGAGGAAGAGCAGGGGACCAAGGACACTTCCCTGCAGAACTCCAGTATAAAGTGGCCGTATTGATGGAGCTGTGTCTTTAATGGTGGCATATTGATACCTATTAGAAAGGTAGGATTTAAAATATGCAAGCGCATAGCCTCTTATACCATAGTGGTCAAGTTTGTGGAGTAGGATGCCATGGTCTACTGTCAAACGCTTTTCTTAGGTCAATAAAAATTTCTAGCGGATATAGCGGATGTAGATGGTGCTTCTGAACTGTCAATCCCTATTGCTCACATAATAAATCTGTCAATCACCACTAATACCATACCAGAGGGGTTCAAAGAGGCCAGAGTTACTCCTATCTTCAAGAAAAATAGTAGGTCTGATGTCAGCAACTATAGGCCTGTTAGTATACTCAGTATAATATCCAAAATTCTAGAGAGGGTGGTGTGTTGTCAAGTAGTTAAGTACCTTAATGACAGCAACATTCTCCATAGCTATCAATCAGGCTTTAGAAGATCTTACTCAACCGACACCTCCCTAATTAATGTCCATGGAATACCTTGAGAACAGGAATGGTCAAATGGAAACCTTCATGGTATGGTAACCTTTAGACCTGCAAAAGGGCCTTTGATGCGTCAAACCACAATTATATTTAGATAAGAAACTTCAAGCTATTGTATAGGTTCCGTGACGGTGAGAATCCCTACCTTAAAACAGGAGACAACTTGTCAAAATCACAAAATGGAATCGAACTCCTGCAATAGCATGTGGAGTTCAACAAGGTAGTTTCAAGGTCCCTTATTATTCTCATGCTAAGTCCATGACATCCTACCACTATATGCAAAGACACTGCTCTGTATGTTAGTAAAGACCCACAAGTTATAGCAAATGTATTAATCACTGAACTGGAGTCCTCAGCCAAATTGTTAGTAACAAACTATCAATGCACCTCGGGAAAACTGAAGTCATTCTCTTTGGCACGAAACATAAACTGAGAAGTGTCAATGGGAGCCCATAACTTCGGTTTCATCAGTACAATAACTGGAATTCCCCTTGACCCATGTGTGGAAAATATTATAATTTTCCGAAGCTAATAGTGGCCTAATAGGTGTTTTAATGTGTTGATTTGGTCAAAAATGTATTTATTTTGAATAGATCCAACCGGTTCAACCCTGCACCTGCGCGTATGCGTGCTGGAGAGTAGGCTCAAGGCAATGGGGAGGTGGAGTTGTTTTTGAATGAGTGACGAGAGCTGGGAAGCGCCTGGGAAAAGGAAATTGGCGAACATGGCGTCCTAAGTATAATAATATATGCCTCACTTCATAATAGGAAGTGTCTAACTGTTTCCTGGAAGAGTGGAGGGAACGGTGATTTACGGGACCCACCGTAATAAAGTGGTAAAAATTATTGAATAATAGTAGGACCGGGAATGACAGGCTGCGTCGCCAAGGAATGTGTCCCGGGGAAAAATACCCGTGTTTAATACACTCATAGGTCTCAGATCTAAATGGAATGGCCTCAAATTATGTATAATAATTATGAGACATTAAATCGTCTTGTAATTGTAATGTAATCAGTGATAACAACACTAAGTTAAGAGATAGTAAGTGAAATGAATCACCTCTCAGAGTGAACATCTGTTTATCTCGTGTTCCTGTCCCGAGGATAGTGAAGTTTTATGGAGTTACGACTTTCTAAACCGGGATAAACCAACGAATACCTAGTCCTGCTGGAATAAGAACCGTGTTGGTGTAGCAGGACATCGAAATGAGATGGTTGAATGGAGGAAATAAGAGCATCAATCGCCCACAGTTAAGAAACCCTTCTAGTTATAGCAGACTGATACTGGCCAGTTAGGTATGTGTAATTGGATAGGCTACGTGTGATCCAGCTACATCAAGTGACCACCAGAGAATATCGGGGAAGTGGTGGGATTATGTACAAGTTTTTTTTCCTTGAGGATATATCCATGTGTAACCTACCCCCCCCCTGTCATTCAGTTACACAAATATAATCTATACAGTCCACAATTAATTAGTAGCGCCGATTGCGAGTGCTATCCAAGTTACAGTGGTCTCGGATAGATATGGATAAGATTGTGAGGGTCGAGGGGCCACCTGCAGTGACCAAGGTGGTTAAGTTTTCTCACATGTCACACGGGGTGACTACAGTAAACAATATAGTTGTTGTCTCCCGATGAGATTACTCGTATGCATGTAATGTTGAGGTATGTACAAGTAATCACCCCAAAAAAATTTCCATAACTGCCCGCTGGTCCTTCTGAACTGGATGCAATCAGTGAAAAAAATTAATTGAATTAATTACTTAATAATTAAGTGACTGATTGAAGGAAGTGGGTATACGTACAAAAATTTTAATCGATCGTGTGGTGGATGATAATTAGCCCAATTAATTACTAGCACAAGTGTGGGCTAGGATTTATACAAGAGTAAAGTGCAAGAATTACTCTTATAAGGCCCCCTACTTAATTTTTTATAATCGTGATAAATAATTCTCTAACCATGACTGGATCTGATGGAGTTAATGTGGCTGACAAGTCCGTGGATTTTAGAGTAATGAAAGCATCATTACAGGCTATTAAAGGCCATTTTGACGAAGGCATACAAGTGTTTGGGATTTAAAGAATCAAAGAACCGTGAACCCTAATGAATTAAAGTTATATTTAGATGCTTTAGAGAGTAGATTTGATTTGGTAAAAATTGTGGTTTAAAGACTGTGAAAGAGATCTGCTTGAGAACTGTGCTGATGGAATGGAAGAGAATGTTTCAATTAATCAACACTACGAATTGGAAGAAAAAACTGTCTTTTAAAAGTAAGGCTTTGAAAAATTAAAGGTGTAAGCCAGGCAGTGGATCAACCTATTATGTCATATCTGACATAGACAAGGATGTCAGCCACAGCACCGTGTCTTCCTTTGCAGATGACACCCGAATCTGCATGACAGTGTCTTCCAATTTCAGACACTGCAAAGGCTCCAGGTGGACATCAACCAAATTTTTCAGTGGGCTGCAGAAAACAATATGAAGTTCAACGATGAGAAATTTCAATTACTCAGATATGGTAAACACGAGGAAATTAAATCTTCATAAGAGTACAAAACAAATTCTGGCCACAAAATAGAACGAAACACCAACGTCAAAGACCTGGGAGTGATCATGTCTGAGGATCTCACCTTCAAGGACCATAACATTGTATCGATCGCATCTGCTAGAAAAATGACAGGGTGGATAATGAAGCCTTTTAAAACGAGGGATGCCAAGCCCATGATGACACTCTTCAGGTCACTTGCTCTATCTAGGCTGGAATATTGCTGCACACTAACAGCACCTTTCAAGGAGGTGAAATTGCTGACCTAGAAAATGTACAGAGAACCTTTCCCGCACGCAAATGGAGAAAAACACCACAATTACTGTGAAGGCTTACTCAGCCCAGTAACAACTATCAGTCAGTATTACTCAGGCTGGCTCCTCCTCAGGAAAATTAATGAATAGAAAAAGAAATAATAACAGACAAACATAAAAAACATTATTATATAGAAAATATAAAATGTAAAAAACTTAAATATGAAATATTAATCCTATTTTAAAGAAAATGAAAAATGAAAAATATAAATGATAACTGAACTCAACGCTAATTTAAATGTATATAAAACGTGGGTGTCTGGTGTTGGTGACACAGTTGTTGAAATCGTAGCCGTTGCTGATGATGGGGGGGGGGGTCGCAGGTGTTGGTGACCACCACTGGCTAGATCTTCACAGATTATTGCCGTGAGTATAAAAATCCGATGACAGGAAAGCAGGTTCTTTCCGCTGCAATGCTGTGGAGTTACGTCCCGCAATTTCCTACAGGTGCCCAGGTAGTGAGATCAAATTGGCGAAGTCTCTGGACGTTAGTCCTTCTCCATCCGTTCTCCTCGTTGATTGCCAGGTGACCCTCACTGACATCCAAAAGTAGAGTTGGGAGCTGTGAGTCTAGTGATTTACTGTTTGACCAGAGCCTCACAACGTCCCCTTCGGGGGGGGGAAGAGGGAGGGGAAGGATAGCGGGAGCTAGACTGACCCTATCTAAACAAGCAGCGGCAGTCAAACTATCACTTTCAGGGAGGGGGAGAAAAGGGCGGGAAAAACGGGAGCTTCACTTTCCCTACCTTAACTAGTAGCCCGGCAGTGAAACTACTGTTACTGTATATATTCCCTCTATACCTATCTATTGAACTTTTCCCTCACACTCCCCCATGCCAAGACTTATAGTCAAGGAGTAAAGAAGAATAGGGGAGGAAAAAGTTCTAAAAATGTGGAAGTCGTTTAAGGGAACAAATCTCTACTGCTGCACGATTAACCCCGTCAGAGAAAAAATTGGA
>NC_069446.1:34251381-34365656 GCF_026875155.1 Cherax quadricarinatus | reverse complement strand
ACCCCCCCAACTTTGTTTGGTCTGCAGTTGTGAATTGCTCGTACCCTGGTAGAGGGTAGTTATCTATTGTGTCCTGTTTAAAAGCCAGGTCTCAGTAAGAATAATGCAGGAGAAGGGTGTCTTTAGTGATTCAAGGAGTGCCAGGAGGTCATCATAGTGTTTGCTTAAGGACCTGATGTTGTAGTTTAGTTCTGATAGACTTTTAGCATTGTTTAGGTTAGTGCTGGCTTGTGATGCTGTGTAATAAAGGCAGTTACTTTCCAATAGGTTTTGATTGGGTGTCAGATTATGGAGGTTTAGATCAGGGTCAACGTGATCAATCATCTTCTAGGTTTAAATTATGGTTGTTTATATCCTGAGTTGTGTGTTGAGTTCTAGTACTGATATCTGTAGTGATGGGAAGTTTAGACAAGTATATAGCTAGAGTATTTTGGTCATATAGAGTATAGTCACTGCTACACATAATGAAGTTGATGTTGTCTATGTGTTGTGCTGGAATGAACTAAAGTACAACTAGGTATAAACTAGTAATATAAAAGTACAAATTAAAAATAGCACCAGTCTCTTGCTAGTAATTGCACCATGGTCTAATATAGTGAATTTGGTATTGACTATGTGTTGAGCTAGAATGAGCTTTAGTACAACTGAGTTTAATCTAATAATATAAATAAGGCACAAGACTCAATTGTAATTGCACTAAGGTCTTATATAAGTTGTTTACAAGAACTAGAGTATAACTAGATTTAAATTGACAAGATAAAATACACAAGTTAAGGTAGCAAAAGAATAAAAAAAATAAAAATAAAAATGGCAATGACTTGGTTATAATATGCTAGTAAGATGGTAGACAGGATAATATAAAAGTTGTAGTTGAAAATACTAGTTTAAAAAAGTATAGAGTAAAAATGGTTAATAAAAGTTTACAATAAGTTTGGTCAATATAGTTTAAAGCAAATTGGGCAATAATAGGATTTTAGAATAAAATTGGGCAACTGAGTATTTCTTAAAGTGAGGTAGAATTATTGAGGACATGTTATGGCTAGTTTATAATAAAATAAGATGGAACAGTGATGTGGTAAGTTGTAAAAAAGGAGATAGATTCTGTAGATATTAAACACAATTAAGACTGAGGTAGAATGGTCGTTGAATACAACAATGACAATCAAAAGTAGTTGGGGTATTAGAATTTTAGGGGGGCACAAAGTTATGACAATATAACACTAACTGTGGACTGTGGGTATTATCTGCACTTTACTCTGATTCTGTTAGTCCAGCCTCACTAAGGAATGTTTTAAGGTCATGTTCTTTAGAGATGAAGTATCTCTTCCCAGTGGGCTGTTTCCTAACTGCGATTTTTCCATCCCTCACAAAGCACTGTTGGATTTTTTGGGCATAGCGTAATTTTCTTAGCCGATAAAGAAGGTTTTGTCTTATTTTGGTAAGGCACTCATTGACGTAAACATCAGTTTTCAAAGAAATAGATGTTTTTAGTAGGTTGTTTCTTTGTAGGCTTGTGAAGGCTTACTCAGCCCTGTAACAACTTCAGTCAGTATTACTCAGGCTGGCTCCTCCTCAGGAAAATTAATGAATAGAAAAAGAAATAACAGACAAACAAACACTTTATTATATAGAAAATATAAAATGTAAAACATTTAAATATGAAATATTAATCCAAAATTTTAAAGAAAATGAAAAATGAAAAATATAAATGATAACTGAACTCAACGCTAATTTAAATGTATATAAAACGTGGGTGTCTGGTGTTGGTGACACAGTTTTTGAAATCGTAGCCGTTGCTGATGATGGGGGGGGGGTCGCAGGTGTTGGTGACCACCACTGGCTAGATCTTCACAGATTATTGCCGTGAGTATAATATCCCGATGACAGGAAAGCAGGTTCTTTACCGCTGCAATGCTGTGGAGTTACGTAATGCAATTTCCTACAGGTGCACAGGTAGCGAGATCAATTTGGCGAAGTCTCTGGACGTTAGTCCTTCTCCATCCGTTCTCCTCGTTGATTGCCAGGTGACCCTCACTGACATACAAACTGGAAAGATACAGGTTACCCACTGCTTAAATAATCACTCTTCATGGTAGTGCACAATATTCAAAAGATGTGGTGATTATTACAACAGTCAACCTAGAGCAAGACTGAAAGGACTAAGTTTATTATTGGTCAAAAGTGAAGCTTTTAACCAATAAATCCACTAGAATACAAGGCAGGCATGTACTTACAGTAGAGTTGGGAGCTGTGAGTCTAGTGATTTACTGTTTGACCAGAGCCTCACACGTCACCTTTCGGGGGGGGGGGGAAGAGGGAGGGGAAGGGATAGCGGGAGCTAGACTGACCCTATCTAAACAAGCAGCCGGCAGTCAAACTATCACTTTCAGGGAGGGGGAGAAAAGGCGGGAAAAACGGGAGCGTGACTTACCCTACCTTAACTAGTAGCCGGCAGACAAACTATTAATTTCAGGGAGGGGGAGAAAAGGTGGGAAAAACGGGATTCACTTACCCTACCTTAACTAGTAGCCGGCAGTGAAACTACTGTTACTGTATATATTCCCTCTATACCTATCTATTGAACTTTTCCCTCACAAGGCTAGTTTGGAATTTTAACAGCACTGTTTTTTTACCCGCTTGGTAGCCCATCAGTTTGCAATCCTTTAGGTCATCACTACGTATGTTAAGGCGAAGGTGGTCCTTGATAAGCTGTAGGGTGGTCTCCATGCAGGTCTCTTGGGTGACTGTGGGTGGGAGATGTTTGCTGTTAACTACGACAGCATCAGATAGCTGCTGTTGGTCATTATGGTCTTGGAAGTTGGTTATGACATTCGCAAGTTGTTAGTCCACTCTTGATCTTTCCTCTATAATGTTGGTAGTAAGTAGGGTGACTTGGTCTTTTAGAGTGTTGATGGTGTCTAGGGACTGGGTTGTGGATAGTGTGTTAAAAAGGCTAGGAGGATTGAGGTCTGCACATCTCACGTTGCACCCAAGAGTAATCATGACAAAGATTCGCTGCCTGACTACGGTGGAGTGCGGTTGTGCCCAGCACCCCTCTGCTGTTTTTCAGGCGAGCTACCACAGTACATCAACAACCATTGAGTAGTGTGGACGTGCGCTGCTCATTTTGGGATATCAAAATGGCTGAACATACAGTACGGAGAGTAAATACTATCTGCATAGAGCTGGTTCGTGGTACGTTAAGTGGAGATACGATGAACGTACTTCTCCCTAACATCATCAGGGACACATATGGTATCCCCAACGAGGAATTATATGGCGTCGCTCTTAATGGTTTGTCAAGAATCTTCGTGAAATTTCTGAGAGCCGGCTTCTACACAAGAATTGTCGAGCAGTACCAGGAACAACGCATGAGTGTGAATTCAGCGATGGATGTTGTGTTACATGATGTTTCTAAGTACTACACATGGGTGAAGGTACGGAATGTACCCTTCGAGGCTATGGCGTATGGACTACAGGAGTTTTTTCGCAGTTATGGGACAGTGCATTCTGCAACCATGGGGGTATGGAGGGATGGTCCGTATGAAGGAATGCCGGAAGGTTCTTACACCCTTAAAATGTCTTTAACAAGGCCTATACCACCAATGATGCAAACGATACCGTTTGTAGAAACACAGGTTTTAGGTGTACTTGCGGGTCAGAGAAAAACATGTCGTCTGTGCAGCTCTTATGAGCACATGGCAAGCCCAGTGTCCTAGAGGCCGGCTCCCCTCGATTCTGGAAACGGCCGATTGTGATTCAACAGACGTGTGATTTGGTGCCTGGCTCTGTTGCCTCTGGAGGCCGGAGCCTGATCTCTGGGAGCAAGAGAGGTCGACCGGGAGGTGGCGAGGAGGAGACGTGTGTCACTATCCCAGGGGAAGTCGGGGGAGTCCGAAGTGTTATCTGAAGGAGTCCTTTAGTCCAGGAAGCTTCAAACATCAGGAGGGTTTACTGGCAGATGACCATCAAGGATTTTTTTGGATGGGGAATGAGCCCCGGTGTAAGACGGTGTCCTCAGTTATGGGAAGTTGGAGAGCTGGAGGGACAACAAATTGTGGAGAAAGACTTGAGTAAGACAGGCTGGAGTGTGTGGTGGCCGTGGAGGTAACACCAGTAGGATTCGTCTGAGGGTGAGAATGTGTGTAGTGGAATTCTAGAAAAATGAACTGCGGCATCAGAGATAACGAGGTTATTACCCCGGGGCAGAGGCTTGGGGAAGAATGTCATGGGCTAGCGGTTGTGAGCCGATGCCACATAGTGCTAGAGTGCGCCTGAGTTGCACAGTGGAGAGGGAGGGGGGAGGTGACAGCACAGGATAACTCGAGTGGTAAGGGATACCGTAATGGTGACAAGTGCAGTGAGTAAATCCCAGCGTCATAGGGGAAAGCCGCCACTTCTATAATTTTCAAGAAGTGTCACGCTTAATGTCAATGGACTTAAGACTGGAGGTTAAGAAAGTATTGGTTGGAGTGGTTTACGTAATTATATACGCGGTTTGATGTAGATATTTGCTTTTTGCAAAAGCATAATCATAAGGGGCTGGTTGTGTGATATGCGGTAAAAGGGATATCGGATTTATGATTACCAGTGGTTTGCAATTGAAAGGTGGGTAGCAGTGTCGAAAAGGAGACCAGCCCCTTGCTGACCACGGGCTGGAAAGGGGGGGGTGGGGGGTCGTGAGGGTGGATGTTCTGTGGTGAGAGTCCGAGTCTAGTTTTGTAGGAGTTTGTACAATCCAGCCAACTAGCATACCAGGGTAAAAAGTAAGATTTTGGTCATAGAGGTATTTGCTGTATCACTTGAAAGTAGGTTTAGCCTTCCTATAACAGTAATAGTGTGATTGCGAATTGTGAGATTATGAAGTGGTGGATGTCGAACCGAAGAGGGGGGGTTGGTGTGCTGAGTGTGCAGAGGGGATGTAAGCGAATATAGGGTTTGTTGATGTGGTGGGGAGGGGGATACCTAGTGAGCACTACGTTCGTGCAGAAGGGGATATGAAGGCGCGATTGGACAGAATTTAATTAAGCAGGTATAGATGTTGTGAGGGTGCAAACCTTCGATGTGGGTTTTTCGATCACAAGGGCGGCAATAGCAATTTGATGTTGGGATGGAGTGGTGCGTATTTTAATTCTGGTACTGGAAATTAAATGTAAGGCTTCTAAGGAGGAAGGCTGAGGGGCCTTATTTCAGTGATTGGTGGTTGCCTTTTTTGGAGGCAGGGACAGGGAGATAGATTCTGTTAGATTGAGTGGAAATGCAGGCAAAACCGGAATAGCGAATTTTTTTAAAGGTTAGGGGACGGGAAGAGGCGAGGTGGCGATTTGGTTTGCAAAATTATCTGAGGGACAGTTGCAAGAATGTTATGTTTGGGGGAGGTGTAAGAGGGATGACATGGACAGTCTGCGGAGCAGGATCGCTGAATACACAATATAGGTTTGGAAGCATTAGGGTTAGGGCGGGGTTAGAGGATGTATGTGGGGTGATAAGCCGTCTGGGTTTGTTTTACGTAAATTTAGGGACCGACAGAGTGTTAACCACCATTCTTACAATTGGAGACAAGCCCTGGGGTGGGGAGTGGGTATCCAGTGGGTCGAGTCCTATCCAATACTGAAGTATGAGTTCTCAATGCTGATAGTTGGTTTAGGGAGAAATGGAGGTTGGAGGGAGGGGGGTTCCTGGAGGGTATTTTTAAGGGGGTTCCACATAGCGTTTTTTAAGTGCGGAAGCAGGAGTAGAGTGGGGTTGGGAGGTTGTATAAGTGAGGTGTAGGTGGAATCTGGAGTTTTCGGGATGAGTACCTGCGGGCAAACACCAGGGATAGACGGTATACCAAATGATTTTTATAGAGCACATTGGGGTGTATTAGGCAGTGCTTTGGTAAGTCCTATTGATCATATGTTACTAGTGGGAATAGGGCACATCGCACAAGTAATGGGTGTCATAGTTTTGGTGCCAAAGAAGAGGGGGAAGAGGAGTTGAGTGCTTAACCTCTGAGCAATATCTTTGATGTGTGAGATTACAACGGTGTTATGCGAACATATTGGTAATAGACTGAAGAAGGTCTGGGGTCGGTGATACATTGGGGACAATTGTGGTATCCCGGGGAGGATAAATTCGGAAAGGTCATGAGCCGTATTCGGGATTTCCTTGAGGGTAGTAGTACGGGAGGTAATTCTAGGTACGGATTGTGGGAGAAAGCTTATGATTATTGTGGATAGGACTATTATTGTTTTAGAGTTAGGTGAGAATGGGTTTTGGAGGAGGGTGGTTGGATGGGTGAGGACATTGTAATGAGAATGCATCTGATGAGAGTACAGGAGAAATGTAGGGGGGAGGGATGGGTAGATCAGATAAGCATGGGGAGGGGTTTACGGCAGGGTGTCCACTCTCCCAAATACTCTTTGCATGTATCAGAATCCTTTCTAAGTTTCTTGTTGAAGGTGGGATGGGAAGGATGGGGGGAGAGAGGTGGATGTTGTGGGAAAATTGTTGGTTATGTAGAAGAACAACTGTTTTAACTTAATGAGATAGAAGATTTAGAGGTAAAGTGGGAAGGTAATTGAGATTTTTGGGAATGCTACTCTGGGATGGAGGTTCAATAATAAGCAGAAATCACGGTTGTTGGAGGTAGGCACATGGGTAGGAGGGACATTGGGGGAGGAAGTTTGGCTGGAAAAACTGTAGATAGGCCTAAAGAATTGTGGGATATAGTATTTAGCAGATGTTCAGGAGAGCAGAGGGGTTAATTCAGAAAAGGTAATGGACAGAGCTTTGAGTAAGGCACCGGAGTCTAAGGGCCGGGAATGTAACCTTGCATCAAAGGGTTGTGAGGTAAATACGCTGATTTATAGAAAGGTGTGGGGAGTGGCGGAAATTTACCCCATTAAGAAGTCATGATATTATGGAATTACAAAGAAGAGCCTATAAGGTATGTGAGGGGTTTTGGGAGGGCGTGGTTGGGTAAAGATGTGGTAATGACAGGCGGTAAGACAGGGAGGATTGGGATTGATGGCATAGGGTCTAGGGTGACGGCGCTATATGATGAAGCAGAGGATAGCAGGCCGCGGTGGGAAAGGGTCTCGGGTGGGGGAGGTGATGGGGGATATCCGCAAATGGTGGGGTGGCAGGGACTTAGTGGGTGTGAGATATGTTGCGGTTTATGTTAAAGGTACGCAATGTTTTAAAACCACTCAATGTATAACGTTTAGTGGGTGTGGGTCGTCGTCAGGAATCTAATGCAGGGATGGCAGTGTATCCCACATATGATTTGGAGAGTGATATGGGTGGAATTTTAGTAAATTAAAATACCGGCAAGAGCCGAGGGAATTAGTTTATAGATTTCTTATGGGGACGTTAACATCGTAAGAGGTGCAAAGACAATGGGTTTTGTGAGAGAGCATCATGCGGTTTTTGTGGGACGTTGGAAACGGCTTTTCATGTAGTTATTTTTTGTACTTGCTTTGGAGTGTAAGATTGTGGTTGAAGAGGGTTTGCATTTTATTGGGGGGGACAGATACAACCCTCAGGGCTTTAATGTTTAGATATGAGGGAGTATCCAAAGAGGTGGGGAGGGCTATCAGATACGTAATAGTTGATTACTTGCATGTTTCTTGGGGGATGAGGGAGGTGGAGTAAACATAGGATAAAAGCGTTTGGCGGCGTGGTATTTTATAGGACAGCCATGGTAGGCACAAACAACTACTATGGGGGGGAGTGGGTAATTAGTTTTCCGGAGGATATCGTGAGCTTACTGTTGAACGTCTACTCCGTTTGGTGACGGGGTGAGGAGGCAAGGGGTTGGTCTCTTCATGGAGGTGTCCTCTTGGAGTGATTGAAAGGCCAGATGAGAAGGTTGATTGGTTTGCAAAGGTGGTAGATGTGGGTACAGGTTTTTTTTTGCAGGTGAGCCGTCGGGGGCTTCCGGGTATTAGACCCTTTATGAATTTTGTAAAATCACAGTCCAAAGTAGTATAGTATTTTCTGTTTTTTATTTTTTTCTCTTATTGTTATAAAACCATTATTCATAAAGGGGGTTAATTTATATGAAATATTGTGAGGATATGTTTTATAACATTCGAACTGATGTTAGATTTATCCTGTCTATGTATCTTATTTATCGATTGAATGGGTACAAAATTACCTATGTACCAAAATATAAAGTTTTCGGATGGGTTTATATATACCCTTCATTTGACCGGAAGGTCATATTATAAAATGGAGAGGTTAATAGGTAACCTTAATTTAGTGTGTGTGTAGGTGTGTTTGTGGAAGCCAATGTCTTAGGTATAGTTCTATCCATTGATGGTAATCTTTTTTTAGTATTAATTTGGTAAAAAGTCATTTAGAGCTTTATTTCTATGTATGAACCATTTGTTCTGTACGAACAATGCCCAGACACTTATGATTGTATATGCATGCGTTTATGTATACAAATATATTAATATATATATATATATAATATAAATATATAAAATATATATATATATATAATATATATATATATATATATATATAAATAAATATGTGGTAGACTCATTCCTACATGTTTTATAATTACTTTCCGACTGTTTTGTTTAGAAGTCGGTTGGTTAGGGTTATTTAGTAGAATTTTGTTTATCAATGTGTTACAATGTTTTATTTTTTTTTTGTGTACCTGAATTGTCTGCCACTTCTGTTTTGGATGTTATGTATTTAGTTTGTCTAGTTTTTTTTTTTTTTAGTGATAAACTTTTTTGTTTGTTTTGTTTTGTTTGTTCTAGTATACATCCAGTCTGTGCTGTAAGAACATAATGTCACATACATGTATTGTATATGTGCATGCATATGTATAACATATAAACATAGATTAATAGGACTTAAATACCTACTGTTTTTATGACTCTAGATTCCGCCTTTCTGTTTTTTTGTAGTCGGTAGTTTTTTTTTTTTTTATTTTTTTTTTTTTTTTTTTTTTTTTTTTTTTTTTTTTCCGCAAACGGGTTGGGGTTTTCTTACCGCGTAGAATTTCGTTATATCAATATGGTAAAATGGTTTTTTTTGTTTATTTGAGTGTGTACTGACATTGTCTGTCACGGTTTTGGATTTGCTAATTGTCGGCTTGTATCATGTGTATGTTGTTTATTAAAATAAAAAACAAAAAAAAAAAGCATACAAAACGATCTATTATATAGTAAAGTATGGCACGTAGTGGTCATGTAATCCGTTAATTGTGCCAAGAGTCACAAATTGTTGCGTAGGTTTATCGGTTTATTTGGGGATCTGGCATTTAAGTGGTTAAGCAGAGGGTAATTACTTTGCCGATTGGCCATGGAGGGCTGGGATCATGCCGCTGGAAGAAGGATGTATTTTTTTATATTTTTATTTAAAAAACAACAATAGACAATAGACAAAAGGAAAAACCCTAAAGAGTACAATTTATGAACAAATCACTGAAAAAAACGTTACATTAGATATTGAAACATTAACGAATAACATTTACAAATATAAACAAATATGACCAATATTACCTACAATATAAAATCAGATACCGAAGCTTAAAAACTGTCCTATCTAAGCTACATGTGGATAAGTTTAACATTCGCAAAAACATGCAAACCTATAATAACTTTTCCCTCAATTAAAATCATCACTGCTCTTAATTTACACTAGAATAAAAAAAATACAAGTATAATAAAGAGCATTTGAATCAAAGAACACCACAATTATCATAAATTTACCCTAAACCTAAGCCGTAGTATTTCAACTTATTAAAAATGTCCTAATCAACCACGAAAATTTTACCACATTCCCCTAACCATATTTGTTGGTGTACTTGATAACAACCCTGTAATTACCATAAAGAGAAAAAAAGAACAAGAAATAAGGAAAACCCACTCTTCCCCTTTCAAAATCAGACTTCAATTTACCATTACAAGTAACATACATATAAATAAGTATATAAAGTATGGTTGTCTAATTGTACACAATCACAACGTCATTATATATTACGTCAACTAACCAACATGAATAACTTCATTCCAATTCTTTACCAACTACAAGGTTCATAAAACTCGTTACACCTAACATACACAGTATTGCCACCATCATAGACAAATTAAAAAGAAAAACAATACTCAAATATATCAAAACACACTATGCCCTATTGGCACCAAATCAATTGTGCTTACAAAAATGACATTGTAAACTTAAACTGAAACATAAAAAGCCATTTTGGACATTTACACATTGTATCAAAATCATAAATGCGCATAGCAAATATGTATTGAATATCATGAAGATGTTTCATGAGAAAATCCTTTAAATGGTATATAAAAGAAAAGTAACAACATACAACAAATACATACATATACATATTTATACATAAATATACATATATAGTACATATATATATATATATATACATATATACATATACATACATACATACTCATACATATATACATACATATACATAATCACACACACAAAACATACATACATACATGACATACACATACATACATACACAAATACACACACACATAACAACACAGCAAGATAAATACACACATAACACATGACATAGTTATAAGTCGATAATTCCCAATATAACTGTATGGTACTTGAAACCTCGAAACAAATAATGATAAATTTCACCCCAGACATACCTCATATAACATTCAACAAAAACTCATCATGCTACCCCCCGCCCATTTCTAGGAAACCACCGCATTTCATCCCCCTTGCCTGCCTTTCAACTCCCTGTAGAAATCCCGTAAAGATGAAATCCTATAAACCCACACTTAAATCCCTCTCCATCTCCCCCCATACACCTCTCTTATTTCTACACTTTGTCCAATAAAAAGTTGCTGTTAATGCATTAATTCTTTCACCCACGTTCGCTCCCCTCGCATAGCCCAAGACATATAAATATAATCTGTAATTAGATACCCAAACCGCATTTCGCTACCATCTGATTCACCCCACCTATGTCTAAGCTTAAAACCCACAAACACCTGCAAACCCCCCCTCCCACTACACCTTATTAGCCTTACCCAACCAAACCCTTATTAGTTCAATACATTCCAAAAATACCATATGGAAAACCGTACTCCCATCCACCACAAGCCTTGCAATATATCCCTCCCCCGTATTCTCTTTATTGGAATAAAACCATTCCACACGTAAGATCCCAATGTAAAAATCTATACATTACTTTCTCTTTACTTTAGTTTTTAAAAATATTTAAACGTATTTGTTCAAACGCCCCCCGATATTACGCCAAGCATACATCGATAAACACCTTCTACCACTGCTAACCATTGCCTGAACCTTTCCACACCCCATCAAGGTCTCCCAATTTAATATGTGAAGGATCGCTCAAGTTTATGATTTACCCGTAACATTATTGCCCACCAATTATGAACTCCCTACCCACCCACCACTGTTGCCTATCCGACGTATCTTATGAAGTCCGCCTTCCCTCGCCCCCCCCTCCCCGCTTATAACTACGTTTCAAATACAACACTCATAATCCTCTTTCATCAACAGCTATAAGACCAGGCCAACTCCTCGCCAACCGGAGGTGTAACAACCGCTCTACTAACCATTCGCTTCCCAGTAACCCCAAATGAATCTAAAAACGCGCTTTTGTAACCTTTGTATGTATCTCATACGACGAAGTATTCGATATATTGCTGCTAAAACATCCAAAAGTTTACTATAAATAGGACATTCGTGTAATTACTCTTTGATTCAAAGTTAAGTGTGCAGCTCTTAAACCCCGATGCCTATCAGTACACCATCCTACAATACGCACTGAATTTATTTGTTGTGCTAACTTATTTCACTTACATAAACTATCCCACATTATCAGTAATTGGTCCACCTTTTTTTTCCACCTTTCAACTACTTCACATTCCTCACGCTTAACCTAACCCCCAGATCCATAATACTTATCTTTTCTCCTTATTAATTGACATGTGCCAGAAGCCTTTTTCAAAAACCTTTACTAACTTTTCCACCCCGAGGCAAATCCCTGTTACCACTTACTAAAAATCGTTGTGTCATCAACATAACCAACAAATGCCTGCCCCACCGCACCCCTTTCGTCACCAACCCATTTGAGCTTGCCAATAAGACCCTAATTCCTCTATCTAAAGGATCCCTGTAAACACGCAAAAAATATTTGTGAAAAAGGGGACAAACCTTGACGTAGACCCCTGCTCATCTGAAATTTGTCTCAACCCTTTCCATTTACCTGCAACGGCACCCGCAAGGATCATCTTGATACATTACTTTGGCCCATGATATAATTTCCTCTCCAAACCCCTGCCATCTCATAATCGTCCATAAACGCTTCTCCCTTTTCTACACTATCATAAGCCGCCTCCCAATCCTATAGCCAACAACCCCCCCCCCCACTCCTCCCAATTTACTCTTTCTTCCAATAAAACTTCTAATTAAACCATGCCCGTCATACAAAACCTTCCTGGCACCCATATTGTCCTTATCGATCACTTTAACCCAGGAACCTTGTTTATTCTGTTAGCTAAAATTCTTGCAAAAATCTTATAATCACCACACAATAACGAAATAGAGCACGATAGTCCTTAACTGTTAATGGCTCACCTTTAGGCCAACTAAAACGACCACAGCCATCCGCTGCTGTGCCCCTAAAACCCTGATCCCGCTTAAGGAAATTGAATAATCTAACCAAAAACTTCTTTTAAAACGCTCCAATTTTGGAGATAAAAGTCACTGGGCAACCCATCAATTCCAGGTGCCTTAACCTAATTGCGCCCGGATAGAAGCTTCCCATGTCACGCACTCTGTTATCGGCCCTTCCAAAACGAATCGATATGCTTGTCAAACTCACACTCACAAAACCTTCCAATTGACTGTAATGCCTATTCACTTATTCCCACCACTTGGCGTTTCACTTAACCCAAGCATCAATATACGCCACTCATACCCTCAGTCGTCGTCAATCACCTGGTCCACATTATACCCTTGCATACCTACCTTAATCATTCACCCCCATTAACTCCATTTGCCTGCGACGTGTGTGTTGACTCCGCAACACACACGCCGACGCCGATCTCCCACAAAACCTCCTCAATCCCGGCCCTTAAGCCTTTCCCCATCCAAAACCTCTCATTTTGTAAATTCCGGATATTTCCCTTCAAAACTTTCAATTTCAACAACAGGATATTACCATTAATTTGTGCATAACAGTCCAGCAACTGGCCCCTCTAATATTTTGAAAACTGTAATTGTAACTGATTAAAATCTCTTTTTCCCCTCGATTAATATAATATTCCTTAATACGTTTTTTTAGCTATTGTTTCCCACCATTAACCATGGCAACATCCCCTGGGTGCTTCTACCACTAAACGATTCCCACATAATGTCCAGAAAAGACAAAAGACTATCCTCTTCCTTAAATAACTTTACATTCAATTTTCCAAAATGATGGACACCTCCGAGGCATCACCCTCAATACCACATCTATTACCACTCTCCCTATATCCTAAAAAACCACATCTATCACATCCACACTACCGCACAGTAACCGCACAAGGCCGTACATTCGGTCCAACCCTCGCCGCATAACACGTTTAATGAAGGTATGGCTCTACCATCCCTCCCCCCCCAACACACATCCCTTTAACAACCAAACCCACCCGGTCAATATATCCCCCAATATACCCAAACAACACCCCGCACCTCTGGCTCTACATCTTTACACGTATCACGCAATTCCCATCTCCGCCTATTATTGCAACATTCGTAAACCACGTAAAAAATAGACCAGCACGACCCGAACAAATTTAGTTTTAATACTCACGTCACCCTAGCCGGACCATATACACATACTAAACTAATGGAACCCTACCCCAATTTCCATCCACTCTACTTAACGCACCCCCCCCCCCTTCACTACGCCTCTTACTATAAACGGCTAGTTTCCCTTTACCAAAATGGCAAGCCCCACCTTTTCAAACGTGTCGCATGTTCCATGTACACATTATAACCACTCATATCCAACTCATAACCAGCCTAAAATTATGTTTCCTGTAAGAATACGCACATCCACACCAAAGTCGCACACCAAATACTCATAAACCACTTAAGCTTCCTCTCAGCTCTCAACCCATTAATATTTATTGTAAAACACTTGAATTCAACAAATGGGTTTTCCCCTTTTGTCCCCTGGCATTGACTTTACCCCAGTTGTTTGCAACACCTGCTGTCCCTCCCCCTTTTTGGGAATCACCTATGCAATCCCTTGATCCCTAGTGTTCAAACACAATCCCTCTCTCGTACCTCCACCCAAAGACATTTCCCAGGGCTTGGGCAGAGAGTTAGCACATCATCAGAATCCGATGATGCTGCAGTCCTCTTGCGTGTCCCGCCCTCCACCTGCCATTTTGACATCTGAAGCACCGTCCTGATGCACCATCCACCTCTACTGCATGCACCTTCAATCCTTAGACTCTCTCGTTGACAAACCGTCATCTTCTGGCCATACCATCAATACAAGCCGTGCCCCAGAACTAAAGCCTGGGTCTTCCACCTGATCTAGGAACCGATTCCTGTAACCACAACTTCTGCTGAACATTTAAAACCCAACCTTTTTTAAAAACCTCCCCATACCTCTTGGGACCCCTTTGCCTTGCTCTTTTTAGCCCTTCTATCCCCCAAATTAGCTTTTTTTTCCCTTACCCAAAATGCCCCCCCTTTTTTATTTTTTTAAACCTTTACCTTTTCCTTCCCTGAGGGCTTCTATTCCCCTTTGTACCCCATCTACCTTTTTACCCCTCAGTGTAGCAAACAACTAAAAAGGGTGTTTCTGATATTCTGTGGCCCCCTCTATAAACTTTGTAAATCCTAAAGGGTTTCCCAAAAACATTTCTTTTATTTACCAATAAAAATCCAAAAAAAAACCTGTTTTTTCCGCCCTACATCTTTTATGGTTTAAAATTTTTTAAATTCCTCTTTTTTTTTAAAAATATGATTCCTTTTAACAAAACCCCCTTTCTATAAAAAGTTCAAAAACATCAAAATACTTTATCTTACTTTACATACACCCCACACATATACTTACTTACTTCCCAAAACATATTTCATACATACCATACATAAAATACTCCCGGGAAAAAAAGGTTACAGGAGGCATGGGAAACCCGGGAAAAAACCAAGGGATTTTTTAAAAGACCCGAAAGGGGTATGCCAGTAAGGGGGGAAGGCCCGGCGACTTTTAAAAAAAAACGACATAGCATCAAAATTTTAAATTGCCCCAAAAACGGGCGGGTATACCCACTTTGGGGAAGAAGAAAACAGCCCAAGGCCAGGGGGGTTTAAGGGTTTGAGGAAAGGGGGAGGAAAACTCAAAAAAAGGGATAAAAGGGGTTTAGTGAGGAGTTTCAACCCCCGAGTTTTAAAAGGAAGTTTTTTACAGTAGAGACGGGAAAGGGATTTCGGGGGGGGACAGACCGATGGGGACACCAAAAGGGAAATTTCACCAACAAGTTTTGGGGAAAGGGACTTTCATACAAAATTGAGGGGAAAGGTGAAAAAAATGCAAAGGGGGCCCATCATACCTCAAAGGCAAGGGGAAAGGGGACAACATCTCTCCAGGGGGGTCCTTAGAGAGGGGGCAAAAAATTTGTTTGCGTACCTTCCAAAATCTTCAACACATCCCGGGAAAACTGGGGCAACTCCCGGGAGGTATGGAAGACAGAAATGTATTTCCCTTTTTAAAAAAGGAGACAGAAAAGAGGCACAAAACTATAGCCTGTGTCATTGACGTTTTATAGTATGAAAAATTATGGAAAAGATTTTCAGGAGGGGAGGGGGGGGAAGCCCCGGGGAAGGGAAAAGGGGGTATAAATCCCAACCAGCACGGATTCAGGGAAAGGGCAAATCCTGTGCCAAACCTTCGGGAAATTTTTTATGTTTAAAATTTAACAGAATTTAAGAAAAGGGTGAGAGGGGGGGGTTGACTGTTCTTTTTGGGGGACTGAAAGAAGGCCTTTGACACAGTTCCTCAAAAGAGATTAGTGCAGAAGCTAGAGCATCAGGCGCATATTCAGGAAAGGGGCATTTGAAATGGATCAGAGAATACCGGGACAGGGAGGCAAAAGGGTTTCTTGGTACGTAATAAATGTATCCCCAGTGGGCACCTGTGACGAGCGGGGGTCCCACAGGGGCGGTCCTGGGGGCCCATTTGCTTTTTTTGGTATATTGAACGACATGCGGAAGGGTTTTAGACTCGAAATGCCCCTGTTTGCAGATGATGTGAAGTTAATGAGGAAAATTAAATCTGTTTAAGGACGGGGAGGATTCAAAGAGCCTGGCAGACGGGGACACCGGGTTCCTGAAAATGGCTTTCTGGGAATTTTTTCCCTCCCAAAAATGCAAATCAGGAAATTTGGGGAAAGGGACAAAAAAGCCCAAGACAGAGTATAGGTTTAAGGGGGCCCAAAAGACTGCAAACCTCATTTAAAAGGAGAAAGATCTTGGGGTGAGTTAAACCCGGGGCTTTTTCCCCGGGAAAGCAACATCAATCGGGTTAAACTGCTGCAGCATATGGGCGCCGGGGAAACCCCCATGGGACGCATTCCGCACCTTAGTAAGGAATCATTCAAGACACTTTTACCCCGTGTATGTCGGCCCCCATCTGGGTATGCAGCACCTGTTTGGAACCCGCACTTAAATTAAAGCACGTCAAAAAAATTAGAAAAAAGTAAAAAAGGTTTGAAACCAAAAGGGTTTAAAGTTAGAGCAAAAGGGGGAATGTCTAAAAAGAAAGTTTAAAGGGGAAAAATGGCCTCCTGACGAACTGGAGGACAGGAGGGTCGGGGGGAGAAAAAAGATAACGCCCTAAAAAAATTACTGCATGGAATAGACAAGGTGGGGCAAGGACAGGTGTTTTCCCGGGGGGGACACAAAAAAACAAGAGGCCAAAACAAATTTGGGAAGTTGAAGAACAAATTTAGTCAGAAGATAGTAGGAAGTTTTTTCTTTTAGTTTTAGAGTTGGGAAGGCATGGAAAAGCCTAGAAAATGAGTTTGTGGAGGGAGGAAACCCAAACAGTTTTTTGACGAGGTTTGGGTAAAAACTCATGGAGCGGGGGGAGGGGGATAGGGTTAGTAGCAAACCGGTGAAGGGCGGGGCCAGGAGCTTTGGCTTTGACCCCCGCAACCACAAAAAAGGTGGGTAAAAATTATGGTGAGTTTCAAAAAACACACACCCATACAAAAAACATGCATATATTTTACACAATAAAGATACATAGTTATAAGGGCGAAATTTTCCCAAATTTTAAACTGTATTGTACTTGAAACACTCGGAACAAAAAATGTTAAATTTCCCCCAGACATTCCTCATATAACATTCATCAAACTCATTAAAGCTACCGCCCATTCTAAAGGGAAAACCCGCCCCTTTAAACCAAAATACCTTTCCCTTTAAAATCCGGTTTAAAACCCCTTTTAAAGTGAAAAAAAAATAACCCCACTTAAAAACCCTCCCCCCCATCTCCCCCATTTTAAACCCCTTTTTTCTACACTTTGTCCATAAAAAGTTGCTGTTCAGTACCCCATTACAATACACACTAAAATTTTATTTGTTGTCCTAACTTGATATCACTTAAAATAACGATCCCAAAATATCATTTAATTTGGGTCCACCTTTTTCCCCTTTAAAACTATTTTCACATTCCTCACTTAACCTATCCCCAAGACCCATATACTTCGTTTTCTCCTTTTTTTTTTGGGAATCCCAAAAAGCCTTTTAAAAAAACATTTATTTAATTTTTCCCACCTGGGGCCCAAACCCCCGTTACCATTTTACAAAAAATCGTTGTGTCATAAAACATATCCAAAATGCCAGCCCCCCCACCCCTTTCGTCCCCAACCCCCATTTGTTTCCCAAATAAGGCCCAAATTCCTCTATAAAAGGGTCGGGAAAAACACGCAAAAAAAAAATTTGTAAAAGGGGGACAATTTTGACGTGGGACCCTGCTCATCTAAATTTGTTTTTCCAAACCTTCCATTTACCTGCACCCCGCAAGGATGCATCTTGATCCCTTTAAATTTTGGGGCCCCATGATTTTAATTTCTCCCCAAAACCCCTGCCTTCTCATAATCTTCCTTTAATTGCTTCCCTTTTTTACACTTCATATGCCGCCCCCCCAATCTTACCCAACAGCCCCCCCCCCTTCCCAATTTTACTCTTTCTTCAAAAAAAATTTTCAAATTTTAAACATGCCCGCCCTTACTTTAGACCTTCCCGGCCCCCAATTTTGGTCCTTATCGATCACTTTCCCCAGGCCCTTTTTTAAATTTATTTTTAGCTAAAATTTTTGCAAAAATTTTATAATCACCACCAAAAAACGAAATAGACGTTTAGTCTTTAACTGTTAATGGCTCCCCTTTAGGCACTAAAACAAACCCCCCAGCCACCCCCCCTGCTTTTGCCCCTAAAACCGATCCCGCTTAAAGGATATTGAAAATTTTTACCAAAAATTTTTTTTAAAAACCCGCTAAAAATTTTTGGGAAAATAAAAGTCACTGGGAAACCCCTTCCCAATTTCCCGGGTTTCCCTTTAACCAAATTGGCCCGGATAAAGTTTCCCCTTGTCTCGCACTCTGTTAGGGGCCCCTTTCCCCAAAACGAATCGTTTCATGCTCTGTCAACTCCCCATGCAAAAACCCTTTCCCAAATTGACGGGTAATGCTATTTCAATTTTTCCCCCACTTTGCATTTTCAACTTTTAACCCCAAACATCAATATTTCCCCTCATACCCCCAGCGTCGTCAAAACCCGGTCCCCCTTTATTTCCCTTTTCATACCTCCTGAACATTTTAACCCCATTAACTCCATTTCCCTTGGGGAGTGTGTGTTGACTCCGCAAAAAACAAAACGCGAAAGGCCCATTCCCCACAAAAACCCTCAATCCCCCCCTTAAGCCCCTTTTCCAAACAAACCTCTCATTTTGTAAAAATTCCCATTTTTTTTCCCTTTAAAACTTTCCCAAATTTTAACAAAAGGATAATTTTGCATTAATTTGTGATAACAGTCGCGCAAATGCCCCTTTTAAAATTTTTGAAAACCGTATGTAATGAAAATTCTTCCCCCTTTATTAAAAATTTAAAATTCCTTTAATACGTTTTTTAGCTATTGTTTCCCCCCCCAAATTTAAACCCTTTGGGAACATCCTGGTTTCCCTTTAACCCCTTTTAAAAGATCCCACATATGTCCAAAAGAAAAAGACTTCCCCTTCCCTTTTAAAAATTTACATTCAATTTCCAAAAAAGATGGGGCCCCTCCCAGGCCCCACCCTAAATTTTCCCCATCTTTACCCCTCCTTATTTTTCCGAAAAAACCACATCTATTTCTCCACCCTTTCCCCACAGTAACCGCACAAGGACGTACCCTTCGGTCCAAAACCCCGCCGCATAACCTCGTTTAATGAAAGGTTTTTCTTTTACCTCCCCCCCCCCCCCACCACATCCCTTTAACCCCCCCCCGGTTTAATATATTTCCCCCCAAAATTCCCAAAAAAACAACCCCCCCACCTCCCGGGCTCTTTCCTTTTTTTGGGGTTTCACGCAAATTTTCCCAAACTCCCCCTTTTATTGCAAAATTTGGTAAACCACGTAAAATAAAAGACCAGCAGTCCCAAAAAATTTATTTTTTAATATCACGTCACCCTCAGCCGGACCATATACACATACTAAACTAAGGGGAAAACCCTACCCCAAGTTCCATCCACCTAATTACCCTCCCCTCCCCCCTTCACTACGCCTTACTTTAAACGGGCTAGTTTCCTTTACCAAAATGGCAGCCCCACCTTTTCAAACGTGTCGCATGTTCCATGTACACATTATAACCACTCATATCCAACTCATAACCAGGCCTAAAATTATGTTCCTGTAAGAATACCCATCCACACCAAGTCGCACCAAATACTATTAAACCATTTAAGCTTCCTCTCAGCTCTCAACCCGTTAATATTTTATTGTAAAACACTTGAATTCAACAAAGGGTTTTCCTTTTGTCCCCGGCATTGACTTTACCCCAGTTCGTTTTGCAACACCTCTGTCCCTCCCCCTTTGTTGGAATCACCTTTGCAAAACCCTTGATCCTTGGGTTCACCATTCCCTCTCTTCTGTACCTCCACCCAAGACTTTTTCCCAGGGCGTTGGGCAGGAGTTAGCACATCATCAGAATCCGATGATGCTGCAGTCCTCTTTCGTGTCCGCCCTCCACCTGCATTTTGACATCTGAAGCACCGTCCTGATGCACCTCCACCTCTACTGCATGCACCTTCAATCCTTTAGACTCTCTCGTTGACAAACCGTCATCTTCTGCCATACCATCATTCACAGCCTTCCCCAGAACTAAACCTGGGTCTTCCACCTGATCTAGGACCGATTCCTCTAACAAGTCATCCAACGCCTTTACCAAAGACGCCGCCACTTCTTCACCCATATTAGGTAGTCTCTCCTCAAAAACCTTATGTATGTCCAATGACTGGGATTCTCCTTGAAGTGTTACAATTGGCGATTCGAGCTCCTTTTCTTTGTCCACCTCCTCACTCCATGACAACCGTTGTTGGGGCGGTGTAGCAAGAGACTGTTCTCGCTCATCGCCAACCTCGTCCACTGGCTGCTGTTGCTGCTGTTGCCATTGCTGTTGTGCCGGGTACCCACTTCGTTTCCCACACTGCGCCGCGATGTGGTCATATGACCCACATAGTCGACACGTACGTTGTTGCCCCGCATACGTTACATAGACTTGAGTCCTTAATTCTTTCAACACAATATATGAAGGAATAGGGTGTCGAAGAGTCATTTTAACTGTATACGCGCCTTCCAGCGCACCTGCATACGGTCCAGTTGCCCATCTCCCTGCTGTGGCTACGTGAACCGTCCCATAAGTACGCAGTTCACTGGTAATATCAAAATCAGTCGCCTCAAAAGGCACATTCCTGATTTTCACCCAGGTGTAATGTCGAGATACATCATGAAGTCTCACCGACACAGCTGTATTAACCGGTATGATGGTCTCCTGATACTTGTCGACCACTGCCTCGTAGACTTGTGCAGATGTCATTTTAACGAAGATTCTTGTCATTCCATTTAATGCGACACCACATATCTCCTCATTTGCTATACCATAGGTATCGCGAATGATCGCTGGTAATAATAAATCCATGTTGGATCCTGTGACAGCACCACGGATCATCTCAATGCAGACAGTGTTGATTCTTCTTCTGCTATTCAGCGCCATGTTGGAGAAAATAAAGTTTCCACCAACCAACGGTAGGGGCAGCTCAATCAGGTAAACTGCGCAAAACAAACTCAAACAGGAGCGTCTGCAGCTCGTCCACACGGCTTGGAGGCGATGAGGACAATTAGTAATCATGACAAACGTTCTATTATATAGTAAATTATGGCATGTAGTGGTCATGTATCCGTTAATGTGCCAAGAGGTCACAAAATTGTTGCGTAGGGTTTATCGGTTTATTTGGGGATCTGGCTGTAAGTGGTTAAGCAGAGGGGTAATTACTTTGCCGATTGGCCATGGAGGGCTGGGACTCATGCCGCTGGAATGAAGGATTATGAGTATTTACGTGAAATGGAGTTTTCTGCGGGAGAGTGGAAATAAGCGGGGGGGGGGGGGATCGAGAAAGTGCACGAGGACATAAAAAGTTGGTGGGCGGGGAAGGATTTACGAGTAGGGAAGGCGATGTTGAGAGTTTTGGTGATGGCGAGGGATCCAGCTCGAATCAGGCTGTATGTTATCGAGAGAGTGGGGGAGGGTTGGAGGTGGCTGGTGTGGAAGGAGCACACCCGATGTATGCCCATATGGGAACGTCTCCGGAAGTTGCGCATCAGTCCAGGTGTAGTAGGGTGATGAATCTCATTTTAAAACGGATTCTGCCGTCGGGACGTCTTATTTAATCGAAAGCTCAGGGAAGGTGGGGAGTGTCTAGCGTGTGGCGAACTAGAAACCATTTTTCATGTTGTATATTTTTGTGAGCGCATAGGGAGGGTCAGGGAATGGTTTGGAAGGGTAATTCGATTTATGGGAAGGGGTGGGTTGCAGGTACTACGAGTGTTAAGTTTATACATTGATGGGGTGGGTTAAAAACACAGTCGCATATCTTGTGACTGATTTCGTGTTCACATCATAGGCAATGAGAGATGTAGGTGCGGGTGAAAGAATATTTTTTTTTTTTATATTTTATTTAAAACTTCATGTACAAATATTAATAGGTACATATATAAAAAAAATGATCAAGTACAACATCAGTAAAACAATATATAAACACAAAACAATCCAGGCAACATCTGACAGTCTACTATATACAAGTTTTTATAATATATCACAATTTAAGAAGGAATAAAGTTATAATAACAAAGGCCACAAAATGGCTATTAATAAAACTCCTAAAATTACAACCTCAACACAATAATGCTCCAAGCTTAATGACAATTTACCCATAATACCACTCGCAACAAATACACCAGACCTACAATATGCCTTATTAAGAAACCTGTGCTGCAACACAGGTGACCCATCATCCCCCCCCCCCCTCACACACACACATTGAAAACTAACCCTATCACCAACCTGAATAATCATGACATTAATTATCCTCAATTTAGGATTATTATGACACATGTCACTTGAGGAAACATTATTTACAACCATGAATGGTACAGGATACCAAAATTACAATACCTTAAATAAGAACAATAATAATAGGTAATTACTACCAAAACTGATGCTGGACCACGTTACAAAAAAAAAACCAAAAATAACTCAGTGCTCAAGGAAATAGTAAAAGGGAAAAACCCCTCTCAAGAAAATTCAAATTCAATTGAAAATACCGTGCAAGGGGAACATAATACGCTACCAAAGAAATATACATGTTATATAATTTATAGGTTATACATTAATACATGTTATATATTTAATCTGCTCCTTACACCTTCCCTTTCAAGGGAACTAAGCAAAATTTTATCTTGCACAACCTCTATCGGGTCCACACTTAGTACCTCCAATCATACCCAACCACATCATTGCATTCCCAAGGAGGTGAGCCGTTGAAATCCCCTGAACCCCCCCCTTTTTTACCAACCCACTCCCCCGGCATTTTAAAGCCCCTTATAACGCCAAAAAATTTCCCCTTTATTGTTAGTCCTCTAAACCCTCAGAAAAATACTTTTCCCCAAACCTTTTCCCAAAAATGTCTCTATTGCGACAAAAAGTTTCGATAAAACGTCGCGCCAAAGTCCTTCTCAGCACTCCCCACCCACCTTCCCCCCCTCATACCCCATAAAACATATATGTAGTCCACGATGACATATGCTAAACCTCTTACCACACTCTCCTCCACACCACTCATATCAAGACTCAACGCTCGCAAAAAACCGCCACACCTTGACCCCCCCACCCTCTCCACTACCTTACGCATCCATAACCCTGATCCACTCCAAAACTTCACAAAAATAGACGACATGATACGCAGTCTCTTCCCCACTGCATCTGCCACACCCCCCACCCTCAATAACCCTCCTATCTCGGAGCATCGCTCCCGTTGGCAAAATCCCATGCAGGAAAGGGTACATAACCTCACGCGCCCTGGGGTCGTATCCCTTAATTTACTAAATCTTCGCCATTTTACATCCCATCCCTACATGGGGTAGATCCCTTCAACCGGCGCCACTACATGTCTCTCTAACAATTTACACAAATTCCCACCTTTACTTTTCCTGGTTCCCTGGCTAACATTAAGGCGCATAACACTGTCCGCATTCCTTCATTTCCGCCCCCCTCCATACCATTTCCTCGGGTTGGCATGTACCTTATCTAGTGACCCTCCCTCCATCCACCTGCACTCATCACTTCCCTCTTAATAAACACACATGTCACGCGCTTTCTCAAGTCCAACAAAACCCAACCCTCCCTACATACCGGAAATTGTCACTACCTCCCTTCGCAACCAGTTGCACCCTGAACCCCACAAAATTGAACACCATTCAAAGAATACTCGTGATCGCCGTCCTTTTAAGGGGCATCACAGCCGAAACAAACCGGGACTTACTTTTATAGTAATACATTGAGGGACAATTACACGTTCCCTAAGAGTTAAATGGTGAGGTCGCAGCATTCCCAACCGTCGCTGCACCTGGTCCACCATCCTATTCGAATTGCTAACCCTTGCAGCACTCAGGCACCCTCATACATGACACCGCGATTTTCAACTCCCGGGTCCTCCGCTGCACAACATCACATCCCCAATCTAATCTCTCTGTCCCTCTCCCAGCCCCATGATCATTGACTTTTCCAGATTTACCTTCACCCAGTAGCTCTCCAAAAGTGTGTACAACTTCCCCCAAAAGTCCTAACCGTGTCTCCTCACTTGCCAAAATAGTGGTATCATCAACATAGCCCACCAAACCAGGCCACGGCTTCAGTTCACCATCCCTCCCCCCCGTCCTTGACGATCCCCCACCATCCTAAAAAAGGGGATCCTGAACACATGCAAAAAATATTTGTGATAAAGGACATCCTGCCGAAGACCCCGCTCCATGTTGACTCCCCCCCCACACACCCATTGATTTGACCCTTACCTTCGCGTTTGAGTACAACGTATCCACCCACCCCACTATTTCTTCGCCAAACCCCTGTCGTAGGGAGAATATCCCCAAAGCCTTTCTTTCCACCCTATCATAAGCCCCTTGCCAATCCAACGCCACCAACGCTCCTCTTTCCCTTTCCATGTCCTCCAGGAACCCCTTGATAATCCCGTGGCCCCCCGCTCATTGACCTACCGGGTAAACCAAACTGAGACTCAAACACGACCCTCCCCACAACACATTTAACCCGATTCCAAGAATTTTCGCAAATAATTTATAATCAGCACAAAGCAATGAAATGGCTCGAAAATCCGAAGGGTACTCTGCTGTTTACCTTTGGGACCAACGCCACCACCGCCGTTCCCTGAGATTCTCCCATCTTACCTCCGTCTTTCATGGCATTCATTAACCTTACTAGGAAACCCCTAAGCAGACCCCAGTGCTGTACATATAAATTCGCTAGGAAAAACCATCGATCCCGGGTGCCTTACCCTTCCCCATGTCCATAAGGGCCCCTCCATATTTCCCCCCCCTCAATGACCCCACCCAGCGCCTCCCGATCACTCCTCCCCAGTTTGCACGGCACATACTCACATACCTTCCCAAGAACCTCACCATCCACCCCACTACTTTTCCCGTATTCCTCAAACCATCTATCTGCATATGCACTCATCCCCTTGGTGTCCCTTAATACCTGACCCTCTCTAAAACCCCCCCAGAAGAATGACTTGCAAACCCGGTATTGTTTGTCGTTCGCTGTCGTACCTTCTGTCCTCGCAGCACACAAGCTGATGGCTGTCGCCCCAGAGTACTTCGTCTAACCCCGCCTGTACCCGTACAGCTGCAAAACGTTCTTCTTGCAAATCCCGTATTCTGTCCTTCAACATGTGTATATCCTCCACCGGGTACACCCCGGCCACCGCCCCCCCCCCGTAACAATTCCGTAATCTAGATTCTAAGTAATTTGACAAACCATACCGCAATTGATTAATGCGTTTGCCCTCCCCTCAATAAAAATGACGTATTCGTAACTTGCCACACTATCCCACCATCCTTACCACGTCTTCCTCAGTTCTTCTGTCGGCACAGAGCTGTTCCCAAAATATTGCAAACGCTTCCACTCCCTCCCTATCCCCCAAAACCATCGTGTTCAGTTTCCAATAATTCCCTGCCTACGAGCCAAGATCCCATCCCACCTCAAATAATACCGCCCTATGATCGGAAGACACCATCTCTATAGTTTTAAAAGACTCTACCAAAACCCTCTGAGATAAATATAACCTGTCCAAACGAGCCGCATATCCCCTTCTTATAAACGTATGTTCCACCTCCCACAGACCTCCCCCGAAAGCATCAAGTAACTTTAAGATCTCTAAGCAGGCCCCCAAGACTGAGGAAAAATATTCCGCTCCTCTGGGTTCCACGTCTGTCTTCTTAATTACACAATTCCAATCCCCCCCACAATCGCGACAGACGGTAACGTGCGTAGGTAATACACGAGCTCCTCCCGTACAAAATCCATCTTCACTTTCACGTCACTTTCTGCTGGGGCATACACACACACAAACGCCACTCTCTCTCCCATCCACCATCCTTCCACACGTAATACTCCCCCCCCCCCCCCCCCCCCCTCCCCTTCCTATGCAATAAATGGGCTCGCCTCCCCCGATCAACACACCCACTCCTCCTTTTAAACGCTCAGACGGCAACATATAAGCCTGATACCCAGGCACCACTAATTCACGACCAAGCTTAAAATTGTGCTCCTGCACAAAAGCCACGTCAACCTTATACCTATTCAAAAACATCCTGAAGCACTCCCGTTTAATACCATCACACAGACCATTAATATTTATTGTTACACACCTGAGGCCAGTTTAAGGTTTCCTTTCCCCCGCCTCATGTCAAGATTCTTCCCTTTCAGACCGTTCCCCTGGACTGTGCCTTTGCCACAGATTCCCCCCTCCTTCCCGACCATCCCCCCCCCTTCTGTTGTGGCCCTCTCGCAGAGTCACTCTGGGTACCATAACCCCATGTCTTTTTCCCCCGGGCCCTTTTCCCGGGTCAGAACATCGTCCGAATCTGACGCTGCTGCCCTTTTCCTTGTAGCTCCCTCAGTTTCCATATCTGGGGTCTGGAGCCAGCACAAGGACTTCCACCTCTAACCCCCCTTAATCCGCCTCCATGCCCCCTCCATGGGACTCGCATGTCCACCACAGGGGCCATCTGATCCTCCCCCTTCCCACACACACCTTTTGCCCTGATCCCAGGGGCTTGTTCGCTGTAACTTCCACCTCCGTAGACTGTAACATAGCCTGTATCACCGTCTCCAACTCCTCCTCAATAGCCTTCACTGCTGCGCCCTCCTGTACCTCCTCTCTTGACAACTGTACTGTTGATGGGCCAGGTGTTTTATGATCACCACTTCTTCCGATTTCCCAGGAGGAGCCACCACCACTTCACTCCACATGCGACCACGCCCTCCTCCTTGCACCCGTTCTTCCTTAGGCATCGGGTGCTCATGCGCAGGTGCTCCGCCCTTGCCGGCCCAGGAGCCTACTCCGTTGCACAGTCTGCCGCCATATGGTCAAATTCGCCACACAGTCGGCACGTACGTTCCCCCCGCATACGCTACCATTACCTGGTTCTAAACTCTCGAGATATACATACGGGGTATAGGATGCCTAAGCGTCATCTTGAGATTAAAAACCCCAGGAAATCCTTTTGTAAGCACCTTTTATTTTCCCTTTGGCCCGGTTGGGCCCCGATGTACAGTTCCTAACGTTCTAAAACATTCGAATATCTACCTCATCGCCTCAAAAGGCCACGTTGCGGAGCTTTAACCCACGAATAATGTCGTGATCATCAATCACTGACCCTCACTGCCGGGTTACAGTAATGCTGCACTTGGTAACGATCAACCAAGCCCTCGTTTACTTGAAGCAGTTACACTTTCACGAAAATTCTATATACACCGTCAAATGCCACTCATATAAAATTTCCTTCGTTCTGATCCATATGTCTCTCGTATAATTTTGGGCAATAACACATCGACTGACGTAGGTGTTAAAGCCCCACTAATAAGTTCAATGCCCACAGTATTCACTCTCCTGCGCACACCTGGCGCCATGCGGTTGACTGATTAGCTCGTCTGGGAAACAGTAGAGGGGTGCAAAGCACGTCCGCACTCTACCTCATCCAGGCAGCGAATGCACAACACCTCCTCGTACCACTGCTGTCAGGTTACTGAGGAGCGTCAGGCAAGGGGGTCTGCACGGCCCAATAGCGATGCAGACAATCAATGAAAGAATAAAGGTGCTGGCAGCGACATTTTACAGATCTAAGTGCCGCAATCGGGAACTATGTAGTTGGAGATGGAATACTGAATTTACTGAGGGTTATAAGAATTTTCGGCTGCGTAATTTAGTTTTAGTTTAATATGTTTATTATGCACCCCATACCCATCCTGTGGGCGGTAGTCAAAAGATTACAGAGGTACATAATTGGTCCAGGGACTGGACTCCAAAGTTTTGATAGCTGAGCAAGTTACAGAGGTAATGAATTCACAATTTACAAAGGTAATGAACTCACAATTTACGAATCACGAAATCGTAATGACACGATTGCAAACAAACCATACCATGGGCGGGATTTGAACCCGCAGTCAGAGAGTGCCTATGCTAACCTTCCTATTGTGTAGAAATATACCTAGTTGGACGAATCTTATTGTGGCTAGCTGGTCCAGTGGCTAACACGACGGTCTGGAGTTTTGAGACTCTCTGACCGCGGGTTCAAATCCCGCCCATGGAATGGTTTGATTTATGAAATTTGTAGGTCAATGGGAAGCAACGGGCTAACCTCCCGTTCTGAGGTGTGTTGGTGTGAGTGGGCAAGCATGTAGGTGAGGTACGTATGAATATTGAGTAATATGAAGGAAGAGTGTGTGAGGAGAAGAGCAGTTCACTGTTTGTATGACACCATTGTTTGTATGACACCATTGTTTGTATGACACCATTGTTTGTATGACACCATTGGTTTATTTTAAGGTGTTTTTCCTTGGCTATGATGGGGCAGTGATCGAAACAAACGTTTACATAAATATGTAGGTGCATGTGTGTGTATGTATATATGTGTATCTGTATGGAAATATACATAGATGCATGTATAAATGTATATGTGTATGTGCAAGGGCATGTTTGAACAGGTGCATATAGTGGGTGACATGGTGTAGCATATTTGTCATAAGATGTTTACCAAATATACATTAAGGTGCAGAGTATCATTTGTTCATAATTCTTTTTCCATTGTGAAAATTTGGACTAAATATAACCTGATCTTCAGAAAATTGTTTTTGGATTTAGTGTACAATTATTACAAATGTCTGCAACGTGACTATTAGCATAATATATATTGCAAGTGTAATTCCCGCTGAGGTGTATGTGTTTTAGCTGTATTTAGTAGTTAACATTATTGTGACATGTAGGTAGTGAATTTGAGGTGTTTTTATTCTACATTGTATGTGTAAAGAGGTGCTAATTGTATTAGACCGTTGAATTAGCGTCTTTACCTCTGGTGTATGTGAGATAACAGGGAGCACACTTCACCCAGCAGGGTGGTCGGTGTGCGCACCGAATTGTCTAGATTCCATATGAAGAACACTTAAATTGGATAATATGAATATCAGTAGCTAGTTGTGAATGGTGTTGTATAGGATGTAATGGCAACGAATCAGTACACATATTACCCTTGTAATCAAATATGTAGAATAATATAGTATGTTGTATAATATTCAATGTATGAGAGGACAATGTCATAATCGTGAGGTGTGTGTTGGTGTGTCGTGTATATATTAAAGGTCAGAAGAACGGGGTTTATTTGTATAATCGGGTAATAGTGAAAGTACTTTTTTGAGGATACTGAATTTGTTTTGTATCATATTATAATTACTCACAGTGTGGGTGAGTGTAGTTGTGTAAGTTTAGACATTGTACTGTCTGATGTTCGATGTATATGTAAAGGTAGATTGAGTACTGTGGTTTATTTGTTAATCAGGTAATGTGAAAGTATAACTTCTTTGAGGATACTGTAATTGTTTTGTATATATTATAATTACTCACAGTGTGGGTGAGTGTAGGTTGTGTAAGTTATAGACACCGTTGTACTGTCATGATGTCTTATTGTAGTAACCCAGTAGATTGAGTACTGGAACCATTATTTATAGTTCCTGTTTGGTTTCTTTGTTATATATGTACCTGTTTATGTACAATGTATATTGTAGGTTTAGCGCATCTTTGTTATAATAATAATAAAGCATATTGTACGTATTTTGGTTGATGTAATGTATAATCTTGGGTAATCTTGTATATAACATAGGTGCAAAGGGATATAATGCATAAGGGATGAGTGGCAGTTTGTGTCAGCACAAAGTTAAACGTCCAGTGTATTTAGACAATGAAAATTTATAATTTCTCTGGAAGAACTGATACTGTGTTCTTTTATTTATATGTATTGTATTGTTTTAAATAAAATATTTATAAAAAAAATTGACCACATTGTAGCCGCTCTGAGAACATTAGTCAGTCAGGCGTCATTACCACAGGTCTTAGTGATCATTTCATCATTTACTGCACCAGGAAAATCACTAGGGATAGGATAGGTCTACACAGGACAATAAAAATGAGGTCAACTAGAAACTACAGTAAAGAAACACTGGTAAATAGGCTACACAATTGTGACTGGACAGAGATAACAAGTTGCACGGACGTAAACGATGCCTGGGAAACATTCAAAACAATGTTCACCTGAAGTTTACCTGGAGAGAGTTCCGGGGGTCAACGCCCCCGCGGCCCGGTCTGTGACCAGGCCTCCTGGTGGGTCAGAGCCTGATCAACCAGGCTGTTACTGCTGGCTGCACGCAAACCAACATATGAGCCACAGCCTGGCTGGTCAGGTACCAACTTTAGGGGCTTGTCCAGAACCAGCTTCAAGACTGCCAGGGGTCTGTTGATAATCACCCTTATATATGCTGGGAGGCAGTTGAACAGTCCCTGGCCCCTGACACTTATTGTATGGTCTCTTAACGTGCTAGTGACACCCCTGCTTTTCATTGGGGGGATGTTGCATCGTCTGCCAAGTCTTTTGCTTTCGTTGTAAGTGATTTTCGTGTGCAAGTTCGGTACTAGTCCCTGTAGGATTTTCCAGGTGTATATAATCATGTATCTCTCCCGCCTGTGTTCCAGGGAATAAAGGTTCAGGAACTTCTAGCACTCCCAGTAATTGAGGTGTTTTATCTCCGTTATGAGCGCCGTGAAGGCTCTCTGTGCATTTTCTAGGTCAGTAATTTCTCCTGCATTGAAAGGTGCTGTTAGTGTGCAGCAATATTTCAGCCTAGATATAACAAGCGACCTGAAGAGTGTCATCATGGGCTTGGCATCCCTAGTTTTCAAGGTTCTCATTATCCATCCTGTCATTTTTCTAGCACCTGCGATTGATACAATGTTATGGTCCTTGAAGGTGAGATCCTCCGACATGATCACTCCCAGGTCTTTAACGTTGGTTCCTCGCTCTATTTTGTGGCCGGAATTTGTTTTGTACTCTGATGAAGTTTTAATTTCCTCGTGTTTACCATATCTGAGTAATTGAAATTTCTCGTCGTTGAACTTCATATTGTTTTCTACCATCCTTGATAATATTGCGCTAGTTAAAGAGGTTAGGATTAAACAAAGAACTGAACCCTGGATGACTACTGAGATATTAGATAATATGAAATTCAGAGACCAGCTGCTAAAAAGATTTAAAACAAACAGACAGGATATTGCAGCACTAAATGAATTCCAAAGGTGAGGAACAGAGTACAGAGACTTATGAAAGGAGCAAAGGCAAAGCACTATTGCTCAAAAATTGAAGATAAGATAAGATAAGATTTCGTTCGAATTTTTAACCACGGAGGGTTAGCCACCCAGGATAACCCAAGAAAGTCAGTGCGTCATCGAGGACTGTCTAACTTATTTCCATTGGGGTCCTTAATCTTGTCCCCCAGGATGCGACCCACACAAGTTGACTAACACCCAGGTACCTATTTGCTGCTAGGTGAACAGGACAACAGGTGTAAGGAAACGTGTCGAATGTTTCCACCCGCCGGGAATCGAACCCGGGCCCTCCGTGTGTGAAGCGGGAGCTTTAGCCACCAGGCTACCGGGTATAATCATAACCCCAGAAAGATCTGGCAACAACTAAAACAGTTGGGGTATAGCCATAAGCCAGTAGATATGTCTAACATAGTACTCACTATCGATAACGAGGTATGCCACGAAACATCTAAGGTGGCAAATTGTTTTAATTCCTACTACACATCTGTTGCATCAACACTAGTAAGTAAACTACCAGCTGCATCAAATACCTTTAACACAGACTCTGATAAGTTCCAAACATACTATACCAATAAAGGGGTAACCCCAAACAGTTGTCAACTAGTAAGTGTATCTCATGACTTTATTCAAAAAGAACTAAGCAGGTTAAACCCAACTAAGAACACTGGCCCGGATAACATCCCGTCTAAGGGGACGCGTCGGCCAAAAAAATGTAGCTCTTTTGTTTACCGTCCGATTTCCTCCAGTTTTGGTGCACAAGACAAAGTGTTTTCACACAGTGTAAAAAATATTTGTCAAAAATATACCTCAAACAACAACTGAGAAAACACTGAAGAGGGACTGATTTACTGAAAATGCCCTTTGGGGGCGATTTATTCCTATATGAGACGACGTAAGGTTGTTTGGACACTTGGTGCCGAGAGAACAATGCTTATACGAAATTTATGCGTCACCTGTCCTCTAAAATAACTTATCTTTATTTCACAAAAAAATAAAGTTTGTTAGTTCTTGGAATGTTGCAAAAAATCTGCCCTTTACTCCCACATAACTCCCAAAGTATTTGGAATATTTCCAAAAATTGCACGTAATAAAATAGAGAAATCATTATTATACAATTTATGTGAATATTATTCCATTTAATCAAGTAATAAAGGAAGAATTAATTACACTAGGCGAATAAGTTACTTTCGAGATATTGGCCTGGAGTGCTGGCTAGCCCATCGTCTCAAATTTTGTTTTTTTTCGCAAAAATCGCGTTTGTTTGGGTGTATTTCTTAGTAAACTGATGTTCTAGTGCAGTTATCCTCTTCAAAACACCGTTTTCTCTTACTCAGAGACCAAAGAATACGACATGAGAGGATTCACTCATTTATATCGAAATATTCCCGATTGTCTTCTCTCCATATTGTGGCCTATTTTATTCAGTCTAGATTATATAACATGTTTGTATGTTATTTATAGTGTTTATTATATCATATTAGATCAATTCTGATAGATAAATAAGCCGTAGAGTTGATATATAAGCTGATATAAGCGTAATAATGAAGTGATTTCTCCTGGCACTCTCTGGAGCGGGAACACTGCCGAGCGTTCCGTTATGGTTCCTGGTTGTCTCTAAGTCTACGTATAAGCTCCGCCTACTGTTTTATGATGCCAAATAGTCAGTTATTATATTAGAAAGAAAAATGCAAGAAAAAGAGATAAAAACAAGGAAAAAATTCCAAAAAATATATGGGTTGTGAGCAGACGCACTACAAACATCACCGTCACCATACCTGATATAAATGACTATAATTTCTTGTAGAAACGTCATAGAACATTGATTCTGGTACCATTGTGTTGACAAAGAGTTACGCTATTTTTCGGTATAAATAACTCAATTTCCATAATTTTTCGATTTTTTTTGAGAGCGTGCGGAAAATTGCCCGACGGCCGCCTAAGTTCCTAAAAGATTCAATTCGTTAAAATTCATTCAATTCAAGTTTTTTTCTCTATAAGGGTTCAATGGGGGTTTTTCCAGGTTTTGGGTATTTGGGGCTTACATGTTATAAAAACTAATTACAGAGGGGCCCCTAGGACATCAGCATGGCTGGGCATTTCGAGCAGACTTAGTTTAAATTTTTAAACTTTAAAATCCTTACAGATTATGGTTTTAAGGCAAAAATGACTAATAAAATTTTGGGGTTTAGAATGTAAATGCTTTTTTTTTGGGCAAAATACAAAGTGTCTATATTGGAGATCATAGAAAAACTTATACTATTGGGATTTATTATTTTTAAGTTTAAATTTAAAGTTTTTTCGGGGTTTATAGTCAGTGGGTGATTATTTTTAATATTTTATTATGCACCCCATACCCATCCGTGGGGAAGCCAAAAATTACAGAGGTAAAAATGGGTCCGGCGGGGCCAAAGTTTTGAGGCTGGGGCAAGTTACAGAGGAATGAATTCCCAAAAATTTAAAAAGGGAAATGAACTCCAAAATTTTTACAAAAGTAATAACTCCGGGTAGGTCTAGTCACAATCATGACAATTTTACAAAGTGGGGAGTGATTTAAATTGGAACCACCAGGTTTACATGTTTAATTGTCGGGGGTACGGGGAGATAAATGTTTTCTAACGTATTTTGCAATGATAAATGTTTCTGCAGTTCTAGAGTTTCGGGTAGGGTTTTCCAAAATTTTTAGGCCCTTTTGAAATACATGAATTTTTTAAAGTTTTAGTCGAACGGGGGAATGTCATAGGATTTTGTCCCCTGGTGTTATGCCTGTGGATCCTGTCCAACTATCAAAAAGTGTTTTTGGGCAAGGTTAATTTTGGAATTTAAGGTCCCGTAGATAGATTGCACAGTAGTAAGTGTGGAGTTCTGAAAAGGGAGTAAGTTAGATCTATGAAAGTGGGGGGAGGGGGGTTGCCAGGATGGGATTTAGTGATTATTCTTACTCGCTTTTTGTTGGGTTTATTGGCTTTAAAGGGGTGTTGCTGCATTTAACCCCAAACACAAATAGCAAGGGGAGGTATGGATATTATGTGTTGGGTATGGGGCTGAAATTTAGGTTTTGTCGAGGATAGGCTAGGAATTTTCCCTCATTTTGTCTGCAATTAGAGTGTTTCGATCTTAAAGTTAAGTTTTGCAAAACGCTTGCACTAAAAATAAATAGTAGGTTTTTTTCAGGTTTAATTAAGTTTATTTGGCTGCCCAAAGCGATATTTTGAGCAGCTCCCTTTTTAAAAAATGGTGTTTAGGGTGGCAAGTTTAAATGGGGGATGACATAATCTGTTGTCGCAAAGAGAATGGGTTTTTAGGGGGTGGGATGGTTTGGGAAAATCATTGATGTAAATGAGGAAGAGCAGGGGGCCAAGGACACTTTCCCCGCAGAACTCCAGTATAAAAGGGGGCCCTATTTATGGAGCTTTTTCTTTAATGGTGGCATATTGTACCTTTAAAAGGTAGGGTTAAAATATGCAAGCGCATAGCCTCTATAAACCCAAATGGCAAGTTTTTGGGGTAGGGTGCCATGGTCCCCCTGTCAAACGCTTTTCTTAGGTCAATAAAAAATTTTTAGCGGATATAGCGGATGTAGATGGTGCTTCTGAACTGTCAATCCCCATTTCTCACATAATAAATCGTCATCACCACTAAACCATACCAGAGGGGGTTTAAAGAGGCCGAGTACCCTCTTCAAGAAAAATAGTAGGGCGTGTCGCAACTATAGGCCTGTTTGTATCCAGTAAATACCAAAATTTTTAGAGAGGGTGGTTTGGTTGCAATAGTTTTAATCCTTAAAGACAGCAACATTTTCCATAGCTTCAACAGGGTTTTTAAGATCTTACCAAAACCACACCTCCCTAATTTTTAAAGATGGATTTCCGAGAACTGAAATGTCAATTGGGAACCTCATAGGATGGTAACCTTAGACCTGCAAAAGCCTTTGATGCTGTCAACCACAATATATTATATAAAAAACTTCAAAACTATTGGTAAGGTTCCGTAGAGTTTAAGTCCACCTTAACAACAGGGGACAACTTTTTCAAAATCAACAAAAGGAATCGGGAAATCCTGCAAAAGCATTGGGGTTCAACAAGGGAGTATTCTAGGTCCCTTTTTTATTCTCATGCTAATCAGTGACATGCCTACCACTATATGCAAATGACACGCTCTGTTAGGTTTGGTAAAGACCCACAAGTTTAGCTAATGATTAAAAACCGGGAAATGGAGTCCTCAGCAAATTGTTAGTAACAAACCAAATTGCCCTCGGGGAAAAATGAAGTCTTTTTCTTTGGCACAAAAAACTGAGAATGTATGGGGGCCCATAAATTCGTTTCCATCATAAAATATCTGGGAATCCCCTTTTACCCATTTGGGAAAATTTTTAATTTTCCGAAGCTATAGTGCCTAATAGGGGTTTAATGTGTTGAATTGGGTCAAAAATGTATTTATTTTGAAAAGAACCAAACGGGTTCACCCTGCACCTGCGCGGATGTGTGCTGGAGAGGTAGGCTCAAGGCTGGGGGAAGGTGGGAGTGTTTTTTTAAAATTGGGGTGACGAGGCTGGGAACGCATGGGAACAGGAAATTGGCGATCATGGCGGCCTAAGGATTAATTAAGGCCTCACTCATAATAGGAAGTGTCGTAACTGTTCCTGGTGAAGAGTGAGGGGAAAGTGATTTACGGGGCCACCGTAATAAATGGTAAAATTAGTGAATAATAGTAGGACCGGGAATGACTGGCGCGTCGCAATGGACTGTGTCCCGGGAAAAATTCCCGTGGTTTAATCACTCATAGGTCTCAGATCTAAATGGAATGGCCTCTAATATGTATAATAATTATGAGACATTAAATCGTCTTGTGAATTGTAATGTAATCAGTGATAACAACACTAAGTTAAGAGAATATGTGAAGTGAAATGAATCACCGTTCTCAGAGTGAACATCTGTTTATCTCGTGTTCCTGTCCCGAGGATAGTGAAGTTTTATGGAGTTACGACTTCTAAACCGGGATAAACCAACGAATACCTAGTCCTGCTGGAATAAGAACCGTGTTGGTGTAGCAGGACATCGAAATGAGATGGTGAATGGAGGAAATAAGAGCATCAATCGCCCACAGTTAAGTAACCCTTCTAGTTATAGCAGACTGATACTGGCCAGTTAGGTATGTTGTAATTGGATAGGCTACGTGTGATCCAGCTACATCAAGTGACCACCAGAGAATATCTGGTAAGTGGTGGGATTATGTACAAGTGTTTTTCCTTGATGGATATATCCATGTGTACCAACCCCCCCCCCTGTCATTCAGTTACACAAATATAATCTATACAGTCCACAATTAATTAGTAGCGCCGTATTTGCGAGTGCTATCCAATTTACAGTGGTCTCGGATAGATATGGATAAGATTGTGAGGGTCGAGGGGCCACCTGCAGTGACCAGAGGTGGTTAAGTTTTCTCACATGTCTACACGGGGTGACTACAGTAAACAATATAGTTGTTGTCTCCCGATGAGATTACTCGTATGCATGTAATGTTGAGGTATGTACAAGTAATCACCCCTAAAAAATTTTCCATATCTGCCCGCTGGTCCTTCCTGAACTGGATGCAATCAGTGAAAAAATTAATTGAATTAATTACTTAATAATTAAGTGACTGATTGAAGGAAGTGGGTATACAGTACACAAATTTAATCGATCGTGTGGTGGATGATAATTAGCCCAATTAATTACTAGCACAAGTGTGGCTAGGATTTATACAAGAGTAAAGTGCAAGAATTACTCTTATAAGGCGCCTACTTAATTTGTATAATCAGTGATAAATAATTCTCTAACCATGACTGGATCTGATGGAGTTAATGTGGCTGACAAGTCCGTGGATTTTAGAGTAATGAAAGCATCATTACAGGCTATTAAAGGCCATGTGACGAAGGCATACAAGTGCTTGGATTTAAAGAATCAAAGAACCGTGAACCCTAATGAATTAAAGTTATATTTAGATGCTTTAGAGAGTAGATTTGAGTGGTACAAATTGTGGTTTAAAGACTGTGAAAGAGATCTGCTTGAGAACTGTGCTGATGGAATGGAAGAGAATGTTTCAATTAATCAACACTACGAATTGGAAGAAAAACTGTCTTTTAAAAGTAAGGCTTTGAATAAATTAAAGGGTGTAAGCCAGGCAGTGGATCAACCTATTATGTCATATCTGACATAGACAAGGATGTCAGCCACAGCACCGTGTCTTCCTTTGCAGATGACACCCGAATCTGCATGACAGTGTCTTCCATTGCAGACACTGCAAGGCTCCAGGTGGACATCAACCAAATTTTTCAGTGGGCTGCAGAAAACAATATGAAGTTCAACGATGAGAAATTTCAATTACTCAGATATGGTAAACACGAGGAAATTAAATCTTCATAAGAGTACAAAACAAATTCTGGCCACAAAATAGAACGAAACACCAACGTCAAAGACCTGGGAGTGATCATGTCTGAGGATCTCACCTTCAAGGACCATAACATTGTATCGATCGCATCTGCTAGAAAAATGACAGGATGGATAATGAGAGCCTTCAAAACGAGGGATGCCAAGCCCATGATGACACTCTTCAGGTCACTTGCTCTATCTAGGCTGGAATATTGCTGCACACTAACAGCACCTTTCAAGGCAGGTGAAATTGCTGACCTAGAAAATGTACAGAGAACCTTCACCGCACGCATAATGGAGAAAAAACACCACAATTACTGTGAAGGCTTACTCAGCCCAGTAACAACTTCAGTCAGTATTACTCAGGCTGGCTCCTCCTCAGGAAAATTAATGAATAGAAAAAGAAATAATAACAGACAAACATAAACACATTATTATATAGAAAATATAAAATGTAAAACACTTAAATATGAAATATTAATCCTATTTTTAAAGAAAATGAAAAATGAAAAATATAAATGATAACTGAACTCAACGCTAATTTAAATGTATATAAAACGTGGGTGTCTGGTGTTGGTGACACAGTTGTTGAAATCGTAGCCGTTGCTGATGATGGGGGGGGTCGCAGGTGTTGGTGACCACCACTGGCTAGATCTTCACAGATTATTGCCGTGAGTATAATATCCCGATGACAGGAAAGCAGGTTCTTTACCGCTGCAATGCTGTGGAGTTACGTCCTGCAATTTCCTACAGGTGCCCAGGTAGTGAGATCAAATTGGCGAAGTCTCTGGACGTTAGTCCTTCTCCATCCGTTCTCCTCGTTGATTGCCAGGTGACCCTCACTGACATCCAAAAGTAGAGTTGGGAGCTGTGAGTCTAGTGATTTACTGTTTGACCAGAGCCTCACACGTCACCTTTCGGGGGGGGGAAGAGGGAGGGGAAGGGATAGCGGGAGCTAGACTGACCCTATCTAAACAAGCAGCCGGCAGTCAAACTATCACTTTCAGGGAGGGGGAGAAAAGGCGGGAAAAACGGGGCTTCCTTACCCCTACCTTAATAGTAGCCGGGAGTGAAATACTGTACTGTTATATTTTCCCCTATACCTATCTATTTAACTTTTCCCCCACACTCCCCCATGCCCCGACTGGGAGCGCTTGAGTTCCTGAACCTTTTATTCCCAGGAACGTGGTGGAGAGATACATGATTATATACACCTGGAAAATCCTAGAGGGACTAGTACCGAACTTGCACACGAAAATCACTCACTACAAAAGCAAAAGACTTGGCAGATGATGCAACATCCCCGCAATGAAAAGCAGGGGTGTCACTAGCACGTTAAGAGACCATACAATAAGTGTCAGGGGCCCAAGACTGTTCAACTGCCTCCCAGCATACATAAGGGGGATTACCAACAGACCCCTGGCAGTCTTCAAGCTGGCACTGGACAAGCACCTAAAGTCGGTTCCTGATCAGCCGGGCTGTGGCTCGTACGTTGGTTTGTGTGCAGCCAGCAGTAACAGCCTGGTTGATCAGGCTCTGATCCACCAGGAGGCCTGGTCACAGACCGGGCCGCGGGGGCGTTGACCCCCGGAACTATCTCCAGGTAAACTCCAGGTGTGTTTGCCAAAACCTCCAGAGTACGGTCTGGAGGGAATCAAAATAAGTCGGCAAGAATAAATTGTTCAATTGCAGACCAGTCAGCCAAACAGTTCTAAGGATATAACACATAATGACTCTGAAGTATCTGTCAAGTCTCAAAAGGGAAAAATAATCCCAGTTGTAATAATCATAATTAAGAGTTAAATAGGCACTTATCAAGTTACAGGAATCAATAATAGTGGTTCCTCACATCAAGGTAAGAGGAATAAGTACCTCATTAAGGGTAACCCAGTTAATAAGAGGTCAGGAAAGGAAAGGAGAGACTGCCTCTTCTGCAAGGGTACTCATTTCACTAAAAATTGTAATGCCTATAATTCATGGGATATTAAAGTGGAAATAATGAAAGAACTTAACAGATTTATCAGATGTCTAGACAATCATAATGTAAGGGATTGTCATACCAAATTGAACGGTTGCTATCAGTGCAACAAGGGAAGGCACCATACAGTTATGTGCAGGGTTGTATGTGATTCTTATAATAATGGTGACAATAATGATAATGTTAATAACCCTGACACTACAGTGACTGATGTAAAGGTTGCAGCTGAGGTAGCCTTGCCGGTGTTGGATGAAATTTAATTCAGGATAAAGGGCATAAATCCAAAACCATGCAGCGTCACTCTCCTCAACACTGGTACGGGCCATGTAATATATGGCAGACTACCGCCTAGTAATAATGACTAGAGGAAGTAGTGAATATAGTCACGGTGTCTTACTCATAAAAGGTCAACCCAGTACAAGTATTCTTCTATCGAGGATGATGTTGAACCAGTCTAATTTATGGGAGATGGACAGCATAGGGATTAATATAAATGAGGAAAGTCCAAATGATTCCTTTACTCAGGAACAATACCTGAAAGATGTTAAATTTGAATCTGGACATTATTGGATGTGACTTCCGTGGAAGCTAAACCGTCCAGAATTACCTACTAATTATAGGATGGCGTATGGAGAGTTAAAGGGCCCAGCTCTGCAAACTGAGCAAGACACCAAAATTGTTGACTGCTTATAATGATATAATTAATAAACAGTTAAATGATAAATTGTTCTTACTTCAGGCGACGATAAATGCACTCCTTAAGTGCACAGGTGGTCCACTGAGTGAAGTAATTGGGTAAATAATCTTATGTCGACAATTTCCGGGTGTGACGTCAACTGAAGAGGAAGTAATGAGGATATGTGAAGGGGTTAATGAAATAATGCAAGGTGCAAGGATGCCCCTGAGGGAATGGAACAGTAATTAGTCCATTTTGAGGGATCAATAAATATGGATGGCCATGGAGTTGAAGTGCCTATATGCAGTAATGTGCTGGGGCTGACTTGGGATACTGAGAGAGACTTGTTATTGTTAAAGTCTCATAATTCCAGTATGGCCAATAAATTAACCCAGAGAGCATAGGCTTAGCGTCACACCTTACAATAACAGGGAAACTGTTTATACCAGAAGCATGGAAGCTTGAGTGTGCTTTGGACGGAGCCCTACCTGAGGAGTTGACAGGTGGAAAGAATTAATTGGTGATTATATAAATACCAATGTTGGAGTTCCCAAGCCAGGTGGCCAGTGAAAATGGAAAAATTGTACTCCACATTATTTAAGTTGTCTATCAACGACCTCTGCCCTGCCGCAGTTTGGAAAATATGTTAATTTTCCGAAGCTATAGTGCCTAATAGGTGTTTAATGTGTTGATTTGGGTCAAAAATGTATTTGTATTTTGAATAGAACCAACCGGGTTCACCATGCGCCTGCGCAGATGTGCGGGGGAGAGGTCGGCTCAGGGCATGGGGGAGGTGGGAGTGTTTTTTAATTGAGTGACTAGGCTGGGAACACATGGGAACAGGAAATTGGCGTTCACGGCAGCCTAAGGATTAATATAGGCCTCACTTCATAATAGGAAGTGTCGTAACTGTTCCTGGTGAAGAGTGAGGGAACATGATTTACGGGACCACCGTAATAAAGTGGTAAAATGAGTGAATAATGGCAGCACTGGGGTGACTGGTGCGTCGCCATGGACTGTGTCCCGGGGAAAAATACCCGTGGTTTAATCATCACTCATCGGCCTCAGATCTTAATGGAGTGGCCTCTAATGTGTATAATAATTATGAGACATTAAATCGACTTGTGAATTGTAATGTAATCAGTGATAACAACACTAAGTTAAGAGAATATGTGAAGTGAAATGAGTCGCCATTCTCAGAGTGAACATCTGTTTATCTCGTGTTCCTGTCTCCAGGATAGTGAAGTTTTATGGAGTTACGACTTCTAAACCGGGATAAACCAACGAATACCCCGTCCTGCTGGAATAAGAACCGTGTTGGTGCAGCAGGACATCGAAATGAGATGGTGAATGGAGGAAATAGGAGCATCAATCGCTCTCAGTTAAGTAACCCTTCTAGATACAGCAGACTGATACAGGCCAGTTAGGTATGTTGTAATTGGATAGATTATGAGTGATCCAGCTACATCAAGTGACCACCAGAGAATATCTGGCAAGTGGTGGGATTATGTACAAGTGTTTTTCCTTGATGGATATATCCATGTGTAACCTACCCCCCCCCCCTTCATTCAGTTACACTAATATAATCTATACAGTCCACAATTAATTAGTAGAGCAGTATTTGCGGGTGCTATCCAATTTATACTGGTCTCGGATAGATATGGATAAGATTGTGAGTATGAAAATTTGTGTGGACTGCCTCCAAGTGAGTCGCCTACCCTGGCAAACTTGGTTGACACCAAGCTCTGAGGTGGGTACCTCAGCCTCACGAGTGGCTTATAGAACAGATTTTCACAAATGATTGGTATAGCAAGAAACCTCGCCCGCATGCACGTATAAAGGACTAACTTACTTGGTGTTGCAGCATATATCCTGATCTTCACTTCCCTAAGCTAGCCTTAGCCCCTTTGGACTCCCCCTCAGAAACCACATGCAACCGGGAGCATTAATTCCTGCAATATTCAATCGTAATTAGTGTCCTGCCTGCACCTCAGAAATTCCTATATCCAAGAGGGTATGTATCCCCCAGTATAACTATGCAGACTCAGACACTAGCTTCAAGACTGCTCTGAGACACTGGTACTTACTGGGCATTCTCAACCTGTTGCAACCGGGCCCACAGTTGACTCACAATCTCTCCAGACACTGGCCAGTAATCTACGAGAAAAAAAGTGAAGATCTTGTCTTACTGTATGGGCCTTACGGAGGTCATCTACGGTACATTGAGGTGCCTCTACCAGATTTCCCCAAGTCTCAGATGTGAAGACACGTGGGGACGCCGTCTGCTGATCACGGCACGTCCTGTCCAGTTGGTGTCTGTCTTAAGAAGAACGAGCTGGTCCCTCTTCCAGACCCTCGTCTCTTCGTTCAAACTAGGGCTGCCAGTTCTCCCTAGCTAACTTATCCTAGTGTTTGCCTACATTATCGGCCTATTACTACCTATGTTAAGGTCTTAGGTCTACATTATCATTATCTACAGATGCCTTAGTAAACCTAATATTAGTGTACTACCAGTAAAACTACCTACTCCTTCCCTGAAGAGTAAATCTATAAATTAAATACATGCCTACCAAGAATCCATCACCGACAAGAGAATGCTTCCCTGTTTGGGTGGGGTATAAGGGCCACCCAGCTCAGCCGTCCCATACGGCCATGCTGGCTCTGTCCTGTGGAACTTTAGGGACCAAATAAATTTCCACATCCTCCCACCGGCGAAGGTAGGCGCTAAGTCTAGATCAAGTCTGCCTACCGCAGGCCCTCCCAGTGGGCCCTGGACTTGAGCGCCGTTCGACGGTCGTCCGGCCCGCTCAGCTCAGTCAGCGTCTGGTCTAATTTCTCATGTCCTGGTCCCACCGTGTGGACCTCGAGAGGTAAAAGCCTGTTGATGGGTCTTATAGTCTCGACACCATTCATTCTCACTTTCACCATTCTCAACCGCCCAGCCCTGTCTGGGTGGGTTGACACTACCAGGCCAAGAGGCCAGTATGCCCTGGGCACCTCGGATTCTACTAGCACCAGGTCCCCTTCACTTAGCATCATCTTATTTGCCTCGGGGTCGGCACCATAGAAATGTTCCCCCAAGGTTGTCAAGTAATCCCTACGCCACACCTGGTTCCATTTGTCCAGGATGTTCACCAGTCTGTTGTGACTCCTGTGCAGTTCTTCATTGATGGGGGGACCATCTGGCCCATAATAATCCAGCTCCTTGGAAGACTGACTCAAAATTGCGGGGAAGGGCTCAATCCTTCCAAACTGCATGTGATTGGGGGTGAGAGCTTATTGCTCGTCAATCCCATTTTGTACGTAGGACAGAGGCCTGTTATTAACTCTTGCCTCTATCTCAACTAACACTGTCCTCAGTTCATCAAAGCTCACCCTCCTGCGTGCAAGACTTCGAATGCACCTTTTGACTGTGCCCACCATGCGTTCATAGAATCCCCCTTGCCAAGGCGCCCTGGGAGCTATGAACCTCCACTCGCACTCTATTCTCTTCAGGTGTTCTCGTACTTCTCCGTTGTCCCTAAGATTCCTGAAAACTTTATCGGCCGCCCTAAAGCTTGTGCCATTGCCGAGATTATCAATTGCGGGCACGAGAATCTGGCAGTAAACCTCCTGAACAACTTCACGAAAGTCTCTGTTGTCATATCTTCTGCCAACTCCAAATGCACCGCTCGAGTAGTGGCACAAGTAAACAGGCAGACATATACTTTCTGAGGCCCCACCCTATCGTCTCCTGGGTTCTTCAATGTGATAGCCCCAGTATAGTCTATTCCCACAGTCTCAAAGGGCCTGTCACTATGTACCCGCTCCTGAGGCAGCGGTGGTGGACCTGGGTATGGTAGGGTCCTCCCATCGTACCGCCGGCAGACCGTGCAACTCTTTAGCACCCTTTTGACGGCGCTCGACCCTTCAATACCCAGTAATTCTGACTAGGCAGGTGAGGGTATCTCCAAAACCCCCCATGTAAGGTCCTCTGATGGGCATCTTGTATCAATAGCTCTGTCACCCATCCCTCCTTTCCCAGCAGCACGGATGTTTGGCCCCATAGCTGAGCTCAGAGTTTTGGTATTCTTCCCCTGCATCTTATTAGCCCCGCATGATCTAGGAACAATCCCAATGAGTGAACCAATTTACTGTTCCCTGAGTCGTCGTCGTTGGACACACGTCCTGACGCCATAACCTGCTGCCTGGTCGCAAGTACTTCCAGCACTCCTGGAAACCTCCCTTTTTGGTACTGCCTTATCCAATATTCTCTGGGACCCACGAGAGACAACTGTCGACCTTGGCTTACCTTGTCATGCAGCTTCCTCACAAATCGAAATACCATTTCCGTGACTCCTATAAGTTTCCTCCAAGAGGAGTAGCGCCTGGGGTCAAATAATTCAGTGTCGGGTTCCCCCATAAAGTGTACTATGCTGCTGGTTGCCTCCACGAATTTCTGCTTTGGCCAGCAATCCCTTGCCGGTAACCAGTCTGGGCCTTTGAACCAAATCTCACTTTTACTCAGCTTTTTGTGTGTCACCCCTCGGCTTATCAGGTCGGCTGGGTTTTGATCTGTAGGCACATACAGAATTGTTGACGTCGACTGCAGTTCCCGTATCTCCTTTACCCGATTCCTGACATAGGGGAGCTTAGACCTGTCGTTCTGGACCCACTGCAAGGCCACCTCCAAGTCTGTCCATACATAGGTGTGTGTCACCCTCAGATTACTCAACACCTCCTCTACGTACTTACCAAGTCTTGCTCCCAGCAACATCGCCGTGAGCTCTAGCTTTGGGATCGAGCAATCCTTCAGGGGCATCACCCGCGCACGACTGGTGACCAGATTGACTTGGTCACCGGCCACCAATACGCTACTGCCCCATAGGCCCTGGAGGAGGCATCACAGAAGACGTGCAAGTCATAATCCTGCCCGGTGCACCCGATGGACCTGGGCAATGTGAACTCATGCAATTCCGCTAGGTCTTTGCTAACCAGATCCCACTCCTGGCAGACTGTTTCTGGCAGGGGTCGTCCCAACCTAGGTTCAGCTCCCAGGTCTGTTCCCCTCGAATGGTGATGGGTGTCAACAAACCCAAAGGATCGAAGGCATCTGCACTTTGATCAGCAAAGACCTCCTGGTCAGCTTCACTTCCCCATCAGGCTTCTCTTTAGCCTAAGTCTGTCTTCCTTGATTTCCCACTCCAGTCCCAACACCGATGTTACCTCAGGTACTGAGTAAACCAGCATAGTCACGTTCCACTGTGCCCCGCAACGTTGGATTGTTTGTCACCCATTCTCTCAATGGCATGTTAGCTGAGAGCATCTCCTGATTAGACTCTCGGTAAATGTCCATCAACAGCCTTTCATCTGAGGTGGTACCTTGCATGTTGTCTACATAAAATAGGGTCTTCAGTAATTCTTTAAGCGGGCTGTTACAGTTCACAAGGTGGTAGTCTATGGTAGCTTGTAATAAGAATGGTGAACTAGTGGCACCAAACAACACTGCCCTGAATCTGTAGGTATCATACCCTTGCTTGGGCACCTCCCTGTCAGCCAACCACAAGAACCTTGTGTAGTCCCTGTCTTGTGGCTGCAACCCAATACGTAGGAAGGCTTTGCTAATGTCTGCCGCATAGGTGTACTGTTCTGTCCTGAATCTCAACAACACATCTGCTAATTTCTGCATCAGGGAGGGCCCTGTGAGCAGACAGTCGTTCAACGATGGCTCTCGGGGACTCGCCTGCGAGCTGCAGTTGAAGACTACTCTGATGGGAGTGGTTACCGACTCCTTGGTGACTGCCATGTGTGAAAGATAATGGGTGTTTTCCCCAGGGCTGGCATTGGGCACTTTCTCAATGAACCCAAGGGCCAGCTGTTCCTTAATAATATCATCATATTTCCCCACCAGACCCTTCTTGGTCAGGCTGTCACCAATGAATTCAACTGACCCCGTGCCTTCTTGAAATTAGTGGGCAGCGTTGGGTTGTCCGGTTTCCATGGGAGTCGCACCAGTACTGTCCGTCCCTGAACTGCACATGGTTCAAGTAATCTCGATACGTCTCTTCGTGTTCGGGGGGCGGCTGGTCACCTTTAATCCCTACTACATCCAGGTCCCATAGTTTATGGACCGGCTCACTGTCGGATATGCCAACTTGTGTCTCTGACAGACCTTCGTGCACACCAATCCGCATCACCAGTACAGCCTCAGTCGCTGTAATACCAGAGCCCTCCTTTCCTGGGGTCACAGGGAAGTGAGCTGGTACTCTGCCTCCTACGATGTACCCCACTGGAGTCCTGTACAGGCCCACACCCTCCTTGATAACACGAACTCGTCTATGTAATCCCCTCCTACCAAGATTCCTACATTACTAACATTGTCTGTAGCAATGTCTGGTTCCGCTAGCTTCACACCCAACTCCCTCAAACGTTTGACTGCTGTAGCCAGTCCCCTAGTGGTAATGATATTGGGCAGCCTCTTCACTATCAAGGCTGAAATTTCCTGTCGATGCCCGGCTATCCTGACCGTCACATTGACTACTGGATAAGACCTGCATGGGACTTCCCCACCAAACCCTTCCACCTTCTTGTCAACTTTACCAACTGTCTCCAGCTTCAACCTAGTTGCTAGACTCTCCGCTATGAAGGGTCTCCGTGCCCCACTGTCGAAGAACAAACGGGTCGTTTCAGACTTCTTCCCGTTCGCAACCACCGCCATTATGGTGGGCAAGGCCACCGAACCTTGAAACTGCTCAGCAGAACAAATTCTCGGCGCCGTACTCACCACACTCATCGTTACTTCCGATTTGTTCTTGCTCTCCACCCTTTCTCGCGGTTTGCTCTCCTTAACTTGTGCTAATCCGGCATCATTAGGACACAGTGCACTGTGGTGCTTTCCCTTCCAGCAGCCCCGACACTCCCTGAGCTGGGCGTTACAGTCCCTGGCAAAATGTTCTCCACAACACTTGAAACAAAGTCTCAACTCCCTTAGTCATTGAACCCTTTGGTTATAGGTGGTGAAGCTTGAACACCCTGAACTAGCGTGTTCTTCTTCACAAAACACGCACCGTCTCATACTGACCACTTTAGTGGCTTCTCCCTTGGCCCTGTGGGTGGAGTATTCGCCCTGGGCATAATACGTACCTACCTTAGTAGGAGGTGGTTTTGGTCTATCTCTCGAATGTCTGGGGAAGTTGACCGACTTCTCCTTGGTAGGTAATTTCTCCACCTGACCTACGCTCAGGTGAGATATGAGATCCCCTAACCCTTCAATAATTTGTTTTATCGTGAACCTATTCGTCCGATATTTTAAGTGTAACTCATGCACTGTAGTGCTAGCCAGTTTCCTCTGAATCACCTGGCTAAGGACCCATTCTGAATCATCCTCATCATGCAAATCTCTGAAACTATTTGTCAAGCTCATAATTTCAACATGGAACTTCTCTAGGCTTTGACGGTCATGTCGGCAAGCCTCTAGATCCAACAACCGATAAAGTATAGCTACCTTTATCTCTTCAGTGTTGCCAAACATGTCTTCTAATTGGTCTTTGGCATGTTGGTAATTAGTGTCAGTAATCTGGTAGTGCCGGACCAGGTCTAAGGCTTTACCCTTGAGCTGCGACCGCAAATACTGCAACTTGATAGCATCTGACAAATCGTTTCTGTCATCTATCTGGGCTTTAAACTGATCCCAGAAAGCAATGTACTCTGTTAAGGTTCCGTCGAACAATGGTAAATTCAACTGGGGCAACCTGGGCAACATATTGACAGGTGTGTGGCTGTTTGGGGTACCTGCAGTGTTCAACACCACCCTTGGAATACTAGCCTTTAATGTACTTAACTTATCTTTGTACATATTCATCTCCTGATGACAATCTACATCATCCTTAGTGAATTCATCCATAGCCTGCTGAAGACTTCCCTGGGATTCATCATCCTCAATAGCCTGTAGCTCATATGCTGAGAATGCTTGTTCATAGGCTTCCCAATTTTCCCCCAAACTCTTCAAGCAGTCCTGCAAATCATCGCAGTCTACATTACAGCATTGGCAAGTAGCCTTGCACCTGTTACGCATTCTGTTCAGATGCCCTTTGTATGCTGCTACTGATCGTTTTAATTTTGTTAACACTGAACCAGACTCTCCTGAACCCCCATCTGCCATTGTCGAAGTTTAATGAGGAGTGTGACACTAATTGTACTTTACCCAGTCCACCCCACAGCACGTCAAGGTGTTAGGCAAGAATGAACAAGTCTTAAGGCTTCTCAACAAGCTTAACAATTCCCTTTGTTATATTGACTCTACTATGAATCAAAAATGTACACTGTTAGCTCTCAAATCCCAATCAAAAATGTGTATCGATGTGAAAGCTTAACCTAGCACTTAACTGTACAATGCCAGCAAATAATTACAGGACTTAACCTAGTCTCAGGTATAATTCACAAATCCCACATTAACATGAATCAAAGACAATGAAAATCACACAATAAAAAGTGCAGTATACAAATTAAAATCACTTGGTTAACACAAGTAAATTCAACAATTCAACTTGTGAAACAGTAAATAAATAATGTATGTAAACAGCTTGGCCTAACTGTGCCCAGCTTACTCTGTCTAGCGTGGATGGTTGGATAAGGTAAATCCTAACCTAGCTAGTGTGCTATAGCTTAAACCTGGCTTTATAACTCCCTGTAAATAATAACTAGGTTAAATCAGTCCTAGCTACTATAACTTTTGTAAAAATTTGCACAAGCCTAGCCTAACTGTGGCTACCTTGCAAATCCACTGTAAGTAATCAACACACAAGTCTCCTACTCTGGATTACTTGTAATAAATAACAAAAAAGGCACAATACCGTGACTGGAACGATACACAAATAACCCGCACATAAAAGAGAAGCTTACGACGACGTTTCGGTCCGACTTGGACCATTGACAAAGTCACACTAACAGAGGTGGAGCAGGACGGCTATATATAGGCAGGAAGAGGTGGAGGTAGTAGTAGTAGTAGTAGTAGAACAAAAATTGTATATAATACCGACAGGATGAAATGACACATGCACAAAACCCGGGCATCCCCACCGTAGACGTTTCCCATCCCGCCAGCCCACTGGATGGCGAAAGCCCACAACAAAGACAACCAGATGTGCACATGGGGTTTTAAATTTTCCCATCAGTAGTTGTAGTAGAAGAAAAAGAGGTAGTAGTATGGTAGGGGGTAAAGTCTTCCTTTTTTTCCCCCATTCTCCCATTTCCCACTACTACTCCCTTCTTCTTTTTCTACTAAATACGGGATAAAAATTAAAAACCCCAGGGTGCGCATCTGGTTGTCTTTTTTTTGTGGCTTTTCCCCCTTCCAGTGACGGGGGGAGGGCAAAAAAGGGTCACGGGGGGGATCCCCGGGGTGTTGTGCATGTTTTCCTTTAAACCCTGTCGGAAATTATTTTCAATTTTGTACTACTACTACTACTACAACTACTACTACTCCCACCTCCACCTTTTCCTGCCAATAAATACCCTCCTGCTCCACGTCTGTTAGGGTGTTTTTAAAAGGGCCCAAAGTCGGACCGAAAGGGTTCGTCGTAACTTCCCCTTTTTTTATTGCGGGTTATTTGTGTGTGTTGTGTTTACTTGTAATAAACGTAAATAATTAAATTCACAAGCTTTCTACCCACAAAACTTTCCCGGGGATGGGAAAATCCGGTACCCACAGCCACTCAAGAGGGAGAGGTTTTTTAGTGCAAGGAAGGAAAAAAAACGGGCGGGAATGGAAAAAAATTGTCCCCCAAAACCCCGTCTTTCCCTGGAGGGGAACCCACAGCCCGATGGCCTCCCCCCCCCAAACCAACAGTACAGAAAACAAATTTCCCGGAAAAAAAATCATCCCCCGGTACCAAAAATACCACCGGGTCCAAACTTCCCCTTTGCAAATTTTTACAGGGTCTAAACCCCAGAAACCAAACAAAAAAAAACCTTTTCACCCGTGGATTTGCTTGCAGGGGCAAAGGAAATTTGTTCGCGGCTTTCACGGACACCCCAAAAAGGATCATTGGAAAACCGAAATATGGTCCGGGTTTAAAAAACCTTACGATGTAAAGGGGAGGGGAACAGGAAAAAGGGGGGGGTTGGCCTGTACTTTCCCCAGAGCCCATTTGTTTGCACAAGAACTGTTAAATGCTAAATGTTGTAGTGGAAGTTTTAGCATTTAAAAAAGTCGAGAACCAAACCCTATTTTATTGTGGTAGTCTACAAGCCTTGGATGCAACACCCCAAAAATTTCCCAAAAAACAGCTTTTAAAAAATTGACCACTGTCGGGAAATTTTCCGCCCTCCCCAACATCTTCCTCCTGGGGAATTTCAACTTAAGGAAACCCCTAAAATGGAGGGGAAAATTTGTAAAAAATATTTTTGCAGTAAAAAAACCAGGAGCAAATCGATGAAAACTCACACTCACACGGCTTTTAAATCTTGCACAAAATTCAATTTTAAACCCCCCCCAAAAAATTGGGGCCCCCCTAATGGAGAAAACACTTGACCCCCAACTTTTCCTAACAAAGATGATCTGATAAAAATGTCACCTTTTCAAAAACCAAATATTTAGATCACAACATAAAATTTAAAGGGTTTAGGGCAGGGATGCGTGGAGCCCCCGCCCACCCTATGAGACTATTTTACGAGGGGAAATTTAAAGGGGGTTTTTTAATGCCCCCAAAAATTTTTTTTTTTTTTTTTTAGTTCGATTTCCTTTTATTTTTTTTGTACGTAAAGAAACACGTTTCAATAGTAAAAGTGACCAAGTTTTAATTAAAATAGCTCAAAAAAACAACCCGAGAAAAAAATTATTTACTATTAACATACATATTGCAAGGTACTGTCGAAGTGGGGGCTTTTTGGGGAAGTTGTTTTGGATTTTTTACGCCCTTTAAAAAAATGCTAAAAATGTATTTCTAATGGGTTGCCGTTTTGTAATTTATCCTTTCTTCATTCTTAAAAAAAATAAATTTTTTATGGGTTTTTTTACTTTCAGGCAAATATCTGACTTTTTTCCCTCCAAAAACAAAAACAAATTATGTATCTCAAAAAAACGATCCATGGGCTTGTAAAACAATCTTTCCTTTATTTTCTTTTGAATTTCCCTTAAAATTTCCCGCATTTTTTAACGAAGTTTTCTTGCCCCATATATGTGAATAAAATTTCTTCCGAGTAATCCGCGAAACAGCCGGGCCCCCTTTTTTTTTTTTTTTTTCCCCAGAAAATAACATTTTTCTCAGTCTTATACTGCATTACGAGTGTATATCATAGTTAACCATGTTAGTTTTCTTTAATATAAGGACCCTGGAGGTGAGAGAAAGAGAATGGAAGCCCCTCTCTGAGAATGGGAATCTATTATTCCCGATGGAGCGCTCTGGGAATATGCCATATATTATTCATTCTGGAGTATTTACCATACTTCTTTGTTATTTATATTTTTGTTATGTCATATTAGATCAATTGTGATAGATAAATAAGCCGTAGAAGCTATAATAGCGTTATATTGAGCCATATTCCCCGGCCACCCCGAGACTGGAATTTTCCATGACGTCAACAAAATGGTGTCGGGAGGTTCCTAGTTGGTTGGAACTCTACGTATAAGTCCCACCCACTGTATTATGATGCCAAATCGTCAATTATTATCTTAGAAAGAATAATACAGTAAATACACGAAAAAAAAACGGAAAAAAAAAATAAATTGACGACAGGTGAGCACACCTGCCGCGGGTGGTGACGTCACCCTAGGTGTATTTAAATGACCATAATTCCTTGTAGGAATGTCGTAGAACAATGATTCTGGTACCATTGTGTTGCCAGAGAGTTAAGCTATTTTTCTATAAGATTAACTCAGTTTGTGAATTTTTTTCGGAAAAAATTTTTCGTTCGCGCTGAGCATGTCAAAACCCCTTTCACCAAATTCAACTTCAATAATAAAAACATAAAGTGGGACCAAGTAAACCAAGTCCTAACCGATATAAGCTGGGAAGATATACTAAGCAACACAGACCCCAACTTATGCCTAGAACAGATTAACTCGGTGGCACTCGATGTATGCACAAGGCTTATTCCTCTAAGAAAAAGGAGTAGATGTAAAATAGAAAGAGACAGGCGCTCCCTTTACAGGCGACGGAAAAGAGTAACAGAGCGGCTAAAAGAGGTCAATATATCTGAAATGCGTAGGGAGACACTGGTCAGAGAAATAGCAAGCATCGAACTTAAGCTAAAAGAATCCTTTAGGAGTCAGGAATCGTGGGAAGAACTAAAAGCCATAAATGAAATCAAAAGAAACCCAAAGTATTTCTTCTCCTATGCCAAATCAAAATCGAGAACAACGTCCAGTATTGGGCCCCTACTTAAACAAGATGGGTCCTACACAGATGACAGCAAGGAAATGAGTGAGCTACTCAAGTCCCAATATGACTCAGTTTTTAGCAAGCCGCTAACCAGACTGAGAGTCGAAGATCAAAATAAATTTTTTATGAGAGAGCCACAAAATTTGATTAACACAAGCCTATCCGATGTTATCCTGACGCCAAATGACTTTGAACAGGCGATGCACTCTGCCCCAGGGCCAGACTAGTGGAACTCTGTGTTCATCAAGAACTGCAGCCTTTTCCATCCTATGGAGAGGGAGCATGGACACGGGGGTCGTCCCACAGTTACTAAAAACAACAGACATAGCCCCACTCCACAAAGGGGGCAGTAAAGCAACAGCAAAGAACTACAGACCAATAACACTAACATCCCATATCATAAAAAACTTTGAAAGGGTCCTAAGAAGCAAGATCACCACCCATCTTGAAACCCATCAGTTACACAACCCAGGGCAACATGGGTTTAGAACAGGTCGCTCCTGTCTGTCTCAACTATTGGATCACTACGACAAGGTCCTAAATGCACTAGTAGACAAAAAGAATGCAGATGTAATATATACAGACTTTGCAAAAGCCTTCGACAAGTGTGACCATGGCGTAATAGCGCACAAAATGCATGCTAAAGGAATAACAGGAAAAGTCGGTCGATGGATCTATAATTTCCTCACTAACAGAACACAGAGAGTAGTCGTCAACAAGGAACATGTCAAGGAACATGTCAAGGAACATGTCAAGGAACATGTTAAGGAACATGTCAAGGAACATGTCAAGGAACATGTCAAGGAACATGTTAATGAACATGTCAAGGAAGTCCGAGGCAGCTACGGTGAAAAGCTCTGTTCCACAAGGCACAGTACTCGCTCCCATCTTGTTCCTCATCCTCATATCCGACATAGACAAGGATGTCAGCCACAGCACCATGTCTTCCTTTGCAGATGACACCCAAATCTGCATGACAGTGTCCTCCATTGCAGACACTGCAAGGCTCCAGGCGGACATCAACCAAATCTTTCAGTGGGCTGCAGAAAACAACATGAAGTTCAACGATGAGAAATTTCAATTACTCAGATATGGTAAACATGAGGAAATTAAATCTTCAACAGAGTACAAAACAAATTCTGGCCACAAAATAGAGCAAAACACCAACGTCAAAGACCTGGGAGTGATTATGTCAGAGGATCTCACCTTCAAGGACCATAACATTGTATCAATCGCATCTGCTAGAAAAATGACAGGATGGATAATGAGAACCTTCAAAACTAGGGAGGCAAAGCCCATGATGACACTCTTCAGGTCACTTGTTCTATCTAGGCTGGAATATTGCTGCACACTAACAGCACCTTTCAAGGCAGGCGAAATTGCCGACCTAGAAAATGTACAGAGAACTTTCATGGCACGCATAGCGGAAATAAAACACCTCAATTACTGGGAGCGCTTGAGGTTCCTAAACCTGTATTCCCTGGAACGCAGGAGGGAGAGATACATGATTATATACACCTGGAAAATCCTAGAGGGACTAGTACCGAACTTGCACACGAAAATCACGCACTACGAAAGCAAAAGACTTGGCAGACGATGCATCATCCCCCCAATCAAAAGCAGGGGTGTCACTAGCACGTTAAGAGACCATACAATAAGTGTCAGGGGCCCGAGACTGTTCAACTGCCTCCCAGCACACATAAGGGGAATTACCATCAGACCCCTGGCAGTCTTCAAGCTGGCACTGGACAAGCACCTAAAGTCAGTTCCTGATCAGCTGGGCTGTTGCTCGTACGTTGGTTTGCGTGCAGCCAGCAGCAACACCCTGGTTGATCAGGCTCTGATCCACCAGGAGGCCTGGTCACAGACCAGGCCACAGGGGCGTTGACCCCCGGAACTCTCTCCAGGTAAACTCCAGGTACCTGACCTGCCTGTAAATTACTGCAAATAACAACTTCTGTGTATAGTCAGCTTGGCCTAGCCTCTGTGTAACTTTGACCTAGGTGTGCTAACTTAACCTAACTTTTTTAAACTGGTTCCTAACTGTGGCCTAGCTATGATAGCTTAACCTAACTCTGTAAAACTTGTTCCTAACTGTGGCCTAGGTATGATAGCTTAGCCTAACTATGTTGAACTGGTTCCTAACTGTGGCCTAGGTATGATAGCTTAACCTAGCTATTCCACATCACGGTTTTCGAAGGACCACTTTTGTGAAAATTTGTGTGGACTGCCTCCAAGTGAGTCGCCTACCCTGGCAAACTCTGTTGACACCGAGCTCTGAGGTGGGTATCTCAGCCTCACAAGTGGCTTATAGAACAGATTTTCACAAATGATTGGTATTGCAAGAAACCTCGCCCGCATGCACGTATAAAGGACTAACTTACTTGGTGTTGCAGCATATATCCTGATCTTCACTTCCCTAAGCTAGCCTTAGCCCCTTTGGACTCCCCCTCAGAAACCACATGCAACCGGGAGCATTAATTCCTGCAATATTCAATCGTAATTAGTGTCCTGCCTGCACCTCAGAAATTCCTATATCCAAGAGGGTATGTATCCCCTAGTATAACTATGCAGACTCAGACACTAGCTTCAAGACTGCTCTGAGACACTGGTACTTACTGGGCATTCTCAACCTGTTGCAACCGGGCCCACAGTTGACTCACTCACAATCTCCCCAGACACTGGCCAGTGATCTACGAGAAAAAAAGTGAAGGTCTTGTCTTACTGTATGGGCCTGATGGAGGTAATCTACGGTACATCGAGGTGCCTCTACCAGATTTTCCCAAGTCTCAGATGTGAAGACACGTGGGGGCGCCGTCTGCTGATCACGGCACGTCTTGTCTTGATGGTGTCCATCTTAAGGAGAACGAGCTGGTCCCTCTTGCAGACCCTCGTCTCTTCATTCAAACTAGGGCTGCCAGTTCTCCCTAGCTAACTTATCCTAGTGTTTGCCTACATTAACGGCCTATTACTACCTGTGTTAACATAAGAACATAAGAATGTAGGAACACTGCAGAAGGCCTACTGGCCCATACGAGGCAGGTCCTTATCAAAACGACATATACCTAAAGCTACTCAAGAAATAACTCCCGTACCCCTTGACACCAATCAAACCCAGCCCCTCCCACTCATATATTTGTCCAGTCTCTTCTTAAAGCTACCCAAGGTCCTAGCCTCTATCACCCCACTGGAAAGACTGTTCCACGCATCTACAACTCTGTTAGAAAACCAGTACTTACCTATGTCCTTTCTAAATCTAAATTTATCCAACTTAAATCCATTATTCCTGGTTCTTACCTGGTTCGACACCCTCAGTACTTTATTAATGTCTCCCTTGTTTATGCCCTTCATCCACTTATACACTTCAATGATATCTCCCCTCATTCTACGCCTCTCCAGAGAGTGGAGATTTAAGGCTTTAAGTCTATCTTCATATGGGAGGTTCCTTACACAGTAAATCATTTTAGTCATTCTTCTCTGTATGTTCTCTAATGAGTCTATGTCCATCCTGTAGTAAGGGGACCAAAACATAAGAACATAAGAACATAAGAAAGAAGGAACACTGCAGCAGGCCTGTTGGCCCATACTAGGCAGGTCCTTTACAATTCATCCCAGTAACAAACATTTGACCAGCCCTATTTTCAATGCCACCCAAGAAACAAGCTCCGATGTGCAAGTCCCACTCAAATCCAACCCCTCCCACTCATGTACTTATCCAACCTTAGGTCTACATTATTATTATCTACATTTGCCTTAGTAAACCTAATATTAATATTTTTTTTTATTTTTTTTATTATCACACTGGCCGATTCCCACCAAGGCAGGGTGGCCCGAAAAAGAAAAACTTTCACCATCATTCACTCCATCACTGTCTTGCCAGAAGGGTACTTTACACTACAGTTTAAACTGCAACATTAACACCCCTCCTTCAGAGTGCAGGCACTGTACTTCCCATCTCCAGGACTCAAGTCCGGCCTGCCGGTTTCCCTGAATCCCTTCATAAATGTTACTTTGCTCACACTCCAACAGCACGTCAAGTATTAAAAACCATTTGTCTCCATTCACTCCTATCAAACATGCTCACCATGCCGGGCTGGAAGTCCAAGCCCCCTCGCACACAAAACCTCCTTTACCCCCTCCCTCCAACCCTTCCTAGGCCGACCCCTACCCCGCCTTCCTTCCACTACAGACTGATACACTCTTGAAGTCATTCTGTTTCGCTCCATTCTCTCTACATGTCCGAACCACCTCAACAACCCTTCCTCAGCCCTCTGGACAACAGTTTTGGTAATCCCGCACCTCCTCCTAACTTCCAAACTACGAATTATCTGCATTATATTCACACCACACATTGCCCTCAGACATGACATCTCCACTGCCTCCAGCCTTCTCCTCGCTGCAACATTCATTACCAGTAAAACTACCTACTCCTTCCCTGAAGAGTAAATCTATAAATTAAATACATGCCTACCAAGAATCCATCGCCGACAAGAGAATGCTTCCCTGTTTGGGTGGGGTATAAGGGCCATCCAGCTCAGCCGTCCCGTACGGCCATGCTGGCTCTGTCCTGTGGAACTTTAGGGACCAAATAAATTTCCACAGTGAGGGTCGAGGGGCCACCTGCAGTGACCAGAGGTGGTTAAGTTTTCTCACATGTCTACACGGGTGACTACAGTAAACAATATAATTGTTGTCTCCCGATGAGATTACTCGTATGCATGTAATGTTGAGGTACGTACAGGTAACCCCTAAAAAATTTTCCATATCTGCCCGTTGGTCTTTCCTGAACCGGATGCAATCAGTGAAAAAATTAGTTGAATTAATTATTTAATAATTAAGTGACTGATTGAAGGAAGTGGGTATAGAGTACACAAATTTAATCGATCGTGTGGTGGATGATAATTAGCCCAATTAATTACTAGCACATGTGTGGCTAGGATTTATACAAGGCGCCTACTTAAGTTGTATAATCAGTGATTAATAATTCTCTAACCATGACTGGATCTGATGGAGTTAATGTGGCTGAAAAGTCCGTGGATTTAGAGTAACTAAAGCATCATTACAGGCTATTAAAGGCCATGTGACGAAGGCATACAAGTGCTTGGATTTAATGAATCAAAGAACGGTAAACCCTAATGAATTAAAGTTATATTTAGATGCTTTAGAGAGTAGATTTGAGTGGTACAAATTGTGGTTTAAAGACTGTGAAAGAGATCTGCTGGAGAATTGTGCAGATGGAATGGAAGTGAATGTTTTAATTAATCAACATTACGAATTGGAAGAAAAACTGTCTTGTAAAAGTAAGGCTTTGAATACATTAAAAGGTGTAAGCCAGGCAGTTGATCAACCTATTAATGCAAAGGGTGGGTTTGCCAAAACCTCCAGAGTACGGTCTGGAGGAAATCAGACTAGGTCGGCAGGAATTAATTGTACAATTGCAGACCAGTCAGCCAAACAGTTCTAAGGATATAACACATAATGACTCTGAAGTATCTGTCAAGTCTCAAAAGGGAAAAATAATCCCAGTGGTAATAATCAAAAATTAAGAGTTAAATAGGCACATATCAAGTGACAGGAATCAGTAATAGTGGTTCCTCACATCAAGGTAAGAGGAATAAGTACCTCAGTAAGGGTAACCCAGTTAATAAGAGGTCAGGAAAGGAAAGGAGAGACTGCCTCTTCTGCAAGGGTTCTCATTTCACTAAAAATTGTAATGCCTATAATTCATGGGATATTAAAGTGGAAAGAATGAAAGAACTTGACAGATTTATCAGATGTCTAGACAATCATAATGTAAAGGATTGTCATACCACATTGAACAGTTGCTATCAATGCAACAAGGGAAGGCACCATACAGTTATGTGCAGGGTTGTATGTAATTCTAATAATAATGGCGACAATAATGATAATGTTAATAACCCTGACACTACAGTGACTGAGGTAAAGGTTGCAGCTAATGGCAATAGTGATTGTCTAGCTGAGGTAGCCTTGCCAGTGTTGGATGTAATAATTCAGGATAAAGGGCATAAATCCAAAACCATGCGGCATCACTCTCCTCAACACTGGTACGGGCCATGTAATATATGGCAGACTACCGCCTAGTAATAATGACTAGAGGAAGTATTGAATACAGTCACTGTGTCTTACACATAAAAAGTCTACCCAGTACAAGTATTCTTCTATCGAGGATGATATTGAACCAGTCTAATTTGTGAGAGCTGGACAGCACAGGGACTAATATAAATGAAGAAAGTCCAAATGATTCCTTTACTCAGGAACAGTACCTGAAGGATGTTAAATTTGAATCTGGATATTACTGGGTGCGACTTCCGTAGAAGCTAAACCGTCCAGAATTACTTACTAATTATACGATGGCATATGGACAGTTAATGGGCCCAGCCCTGCGAACTGAGCAAGACACCAAAATTGTTGACTTCTTATAATGATATAATTAATAAACAGTTAAATAATAAATTGTTCTTACTTCAGGCGACGATAAATATACACCTTAAGTGCACAGGTGGTCCATTGAGCGAAGCAATTGGGTAAATAATCTTATGTGGACAATTTCCGGGTGTGACGTCAACTGAAGAGGAATTAATGAGGATATATGAAGGCGTTAATGAAATAATGCAAGGTGTAAGGATGCCCCTGAGGGAATGGAACAGTAATTAGTCCATTTTGAGGGAACAATAAATATGGATGGCCATGGAGTTGAAGTGCCTATATGCAGTAATGTGCTGGGGCTGACTTGGGATACTGAGAGAGACTTGTTATTGTTAAAGTCTCATAATTCCAGTATGGCCAATAGATTAACCCAGAGAGCATAGGCTTAGTGTCACACCTTACAATAAGAGGGAAACTGTTAATACCAGAAGCATGGAAGCTTGAGTGTGCTTTGGATGGAGCACTACGTGAGGAGTTGACAGTTGGAAAAAATTAATCGGTGATTATGTAAATACCAATGCTGGAGTTCCCAAGCCAGGTGGGCCAGTGAAGATGGAAAAATTGTACTCCACATTATTTAAGTCGTCTATCAACGACCTCTGCCCTGCCGCAGTGTGGAAAATATTTTAATTTTACGAAGCTATAGTGCCTAATAGGTGTTTAATGTGTTGACTTGGGTGAAAAATGTTTTTGTATTTTGAATAGAACCAACTGGGTTTGCCCTGCGCCTGTGCGGATGTGCGCTGGAAAGGTCGGCTCAGGGCATGGGGGAGGCTGGAGTGTTTTTGAACTGAGCGACTAGGCTGGGAACGCATGGGCACAGGAAATAAGGATTAATATTGGCCTCACTTCATAATAGGAAGTGTCGTAACTGCTCCTTGTGAAGAGTGAGGGAACGTGATTTACGGGACCACCATAATAAAGTGGTAAAATGAGTGAATAATGGAAGGACTGGGGTGACTGGCGCGTCACCATGGACTGTGTCCCGGGGAAAAATACCCGTGGTTTAATCATCACTCATCGGTCTCAGATCTTAATGGAGTGGCCTCTAATGTGTATAATAATTATGAAACATTAAATCGTCTTGTGAATTGTAATGTAATCAGTGACAACAACACTAAGTTAAGAGAATATGTGAAGTGAAATGAGTCGCCGTTCTCAGAGTGAACATCTGTTTATCTTGTGTTCCTGTTTACCTGGAGTTTACCTGGAGAGAGTTCTGGGGGTCAACGCCCCCGCAGCCCGGTCTGTGACCAGGCCTCCTGGTGGATCAGAGCCTGACCAACCAGGCTGTTGCTGCTGGCTGCATGCAAACCAACGTACGAGCCACAGCCTGGCTGGTCAGGAACTGACTTTAGGTGCTTGTCCAGTGCCAGCTTGAAGACTGCCAGGGGTCTGTTGGTAATCCCCCTTATGTATGCTGGGAGGCAGTTGAACAGTCTCGGGCCCCTGACACTTATTGTATGGTCTCTTAACGTGCTAGTGACACCCCTGCTTTTCATTGGGTGGATGGTGCATCGTCTGCCAAGTCTTTTGCTTTCGTAGTGAGTGATTTTCGTGTGCAAGTTCGGTACTAGTCCCTCTAGGATTTTCCAAGTGTATATAATCATGTATCTCTCCGTCCTGCGTTCCAGGGATAGTGAAGGATAGTGAAGTTTTATGGAGTTATGACTTCTAAACCGGGATAAACCAACGAATACCTCGTCCTGCTGGAATAAGAACCATGTTGGTTAGGGGGACTCAAAAATGAGAGGGTAAATGGAGGAAATGGGGCCCAAAAATTTGCCCACAGTTAAGTAACCCTTCGTTATAGCAATGAACTGGCCTTTTATTTATGTTGTAATTGGATGGGTTATGGGTACCACTACATAAATAACCACCAGAGAATATTGGAAAGTGGGGGAAATTCAAGTGTTTTTCCTTGAGGGATATCCATGTTAACCTCCCCCCCCCCTTTCATTCAGTTAAAAACTAATATAATCTATACTCCAAAATTTAAATTATTTGGCCCCGTACTTAGGTTACCAATTTATACTGGTCTCTGACAGATAGGGATAAATTTGGGGGTCGGTGGCCACCTGTAGTGACCAGAGTGGTTTAAAGTTTTCTCACGTGTCTACAGGGTGCCCGGGTAACAATATAGTTTTTTCTCCCGATGAGATTACTCCCCGAGCCAAGGGGGTCTGGGTAAAAAATTTTTCCAAAACACCCTCGCTGGGGCAACAAAGACTTACATCTTTACTCTTTTTAATTCCATCAAGTGTTACGCACCCCCCCTCACAATTGGTGGCATTAATTTGGGTTATCAACTTGGAAGGGTCCCTAGCTGCAAATTTCCAACCGTATGAACTGTTTTTCCCGACAGCCTGAGCACTTTTAGATAACACCCTACTAGTGTACAAGTAAAAACTCATACACCTTCAAATTCACACCATCTGAAGTACCCGTTAAAAATTGGCCCACTAAGTCCCCTCCTGTCCATCAAAAGGTTTACCAAAGCATGCTTTGGGGAAGGGGCGGGCCTGGGTCAGTGGTTTTGGCATCCACCCCACATATTACACACGCTCGATAACCCTTTTTACACTTTCCCGTCCTTGTGGAATCCAGAAGGTTTTTCCCAATACAGTTTAAGGTAAAGGGAGCGGAGGTCAACAAATCGAAGGAACAGCGAAACCCCACACCTAAAGCAGGTGATGAAAAAGCACCAGCAAGGGAAAGGGGCCTTTGGATGTCCGAATAGTGGCCAAAAGATGAGGCGGGTCAGAATGGGGTGCGGTTAAAATAACGGGCCCCCCGGGGTATGGGGTCATGGAATGGGTACTCCATGGATAGGTTAATTCTTTCTTTTTGTTTTTAAAAAAAAAGAAAGAAGAAAAGAAAAGAAAAATAAAAAAGGATAAAAAAAGGGGGGACCGGGGATTGATAGTTCCTAGGAGGAATGAAAAGGCCAGAAATCTCCCTCTGCACCCAGGAGGACCTCAGCACCACAAGTAGCACAGATGCAGCATGGAACCCATGCCATACTCTACCCTTCATGCCAGTAAACCAGCAGTCCGGGATAGCAACCTCACATCTGCTGAGCTACCTCTGTGGACAAAAGAGAGGGCGGCCAGATATCTGCCACAAAGCATACCTCCTTCGGCCACAAAGCATACCTCCTTCGGCCACCACCTCCAGAATCGGTAAGGTGGCTTTCAGAGATACACCTGTCACCCGAAAGACACTCAAAGCCAACCTCCGGGATACCAGAGAGGGATCTGGACATCCCCAGGCGATCCAGATTCCACGGCAAACTACGCCACCGCCAAGAACCTCAATGGAATGGGATGGACCCCAGTACCCTTTCCCCTACCTAGGAACTAGCGTGCCTGTGGGAAAAATCCCGAAGATCAAAAAGAGGAAGGGCAAAAGGGAGGGGTGGGGAGGAGGAGGAGTAAAGGAAAAAGGTGATAATGGGGAGGATGGGATAGGGAAGGGGGAATTGGGGGGTAATTAGGTTTGGTCTGAGGAAGGAGACCGACAGGTCTAATTCCTCAGACCAAGAGCCTCTTCACCATGACAAGGAGCCCCCTTTGAAGAGGTTACCAAGTAAATAAAATTTAAGTTTGGAGATGCCCCACACAAGGGCCAAACATTTCTTTTCTATGGTGGAGTATCTCGTTTCTGCAGGAAGAAGTTTCCGACTTAGGAAGTATACAGGGAAGGGAGTACCATGATAGTACTGTAGTAACATTGCACCTAAGCCGGTATTGGAGGCATCAGTTTTTAACAAAATCGTTTATTAATATCTGGAATTTTAAGTAGAGGGTCTTTTGAGAAAATATTTTTAATCTCAATAAACTTTTCTCAAGCTATGTCAGAAAATTCAATAGGTTCCTTCACAGACTTTTCAAGGAAGTTGAATAAGATGCCTGTAAGATCAGTAAGGTTGGGAATAAACCGTGCATAAAAATTTACAGAAGGAGGGGTGTTAATGTTGCAGTTTTATAAACTGTATTGTAAAGCACCCCTCTGGCAAGACAGTGATGGAGTGAATGATGGTGAAAGTTTTTCTTTTTTGGGCCACCCTGCCTTGGTGGGAATCGGCCAGTGTGTTAATAAAAAAACTTTTCTCGAGGTACGTCGCAAAGTTCAAGAGGTTCCTTCAAAGACTTTTTAAAGAAGTCGGATAAGATGCCTGTAAGATCAGTAAGGTTGGGGATAAACCATGCATAAACACGCTGGATAACAGGGACATTTTGCTACTCCTACTTACACTTTGGCCACACTTCACAGACATGCAAATGCATATATACATACATTTAGGTTTTTCTCCTTTTTCTAAATAGCTCTTGTTCTTCTTTATTTCTTCTATTGTCCATGGGGAAGTGGAAAAGAATCTTTCCTCTGTAAGGTGTATGAGGTGACTAAAATGCCGGGAGCAATGGGCTAGTAACCCCTTCTCCTGTAAACATTTACTAAAAAAGAGAAGAAAAACTTTATAAAACTGGGATGCTTGAATGTGCATGGATGTAGTGCAGATGACAAGAAACAGATGATTGCTGATGTTATGAATGAAAGAAGTTGGATGTCTTGGCCCTAAGTGAAACAAAGCTGAAGGGGGTAGGCGAGTTTCGGTTGGGAAAAATAAATGGGATTAAATCTGGAGTATCTGAGAGAGTTAGAGCTAAGGAAGGGGTAGCAATAATGTTGAAGGATCAGTTGTGGAAGGAGAAGAGAGAATATGAATGTGCAAATTCAAGGATTATGTGGATTAAAATAAAGGTTGGATGTGAAAAGTGGATCATAATGAGTGTATATGCACCTGGAGAAGAGAGGAGTGTAGAGGAGAGAGAGAGAGATTTTGGGAGATGTTAAGTGAATGTATTGGAACCTTTGAACCAAGTGAGAGAGTAATTGTGGTAGGGGACCTGAATGCTAAAGTAGGAGAAACTTTTAGAGAGGGTGTGGTAAGGTAAGTTTGGGGTGCCAGGTGTAAATGATAAGGGGAGCCCTTGACTGAACTTTGTATAAAAAGGGTTTTAATTATAGGTAATACATATTTTAAGAAAAAAAGGATAAATAAGTATACAAGATATGATGTAGGGCGAAATGGCAGTAGTTTGTTGGATTATGTATTGGTAGATAAAGACTGTTGAGTAGGCTTCAGGATGTCCATATTTATAGAGGGGCCACAGATATATCAGAACACTGTTTAGTTGTAGCTACACAGAGAGTAAAAGATAGATGGGATACAAGGAGAATAGAAGAATCAGGTAAGAGAGAAGTGAAGGTTTATAAATTAAAAGAGGAGGCAGTTAGGGTAAGATATAAACAACTATTGGAGGATAGATGGGCTAATGAGAGCATAGGCAATAGGGTTGAAGATGTATGGGGTGGGTTTAAAAATGTAGTTTTAGAGTGTTTCAGCATAAGTTTGTGGTTACAGGAAGTGGGTATGGGAGGGAAGAGGAGCGATTGTTGGAATGATGATGTAAATAGAGTAGTAAGGGAAAAAAAGTTAGAAATATGAGAAGTTTTTACAAAGTAGAAGTGATGCAAGGAAGAAAGAGTACATGAAGAAAAAGAGAGAGGTTAAGAGAGTTGTGAAGCAATGTAAAAAGAGAGCAAATGAGAGAGTGGGTGAGATGTTGTCAACAAATTTTGTTGAAATAAGAAAAAGTTTTGGAGTGAGATTAACAAGTTTTAAAGGGAAACCTAGAGAAACGAATCGGGTTTGTCAGTTAAAAATAGGAGAGGAGAGTTGGTAAATGGAGATTAGAGGTATTAGGAAGATGGAGGGAATATTTTGAGGAATTGTTAAATGTTGATGAAGATAGGGAAGCTGTGATTTCGTGTATGGGGCAAGGAGGAATAACATCTTGTAGGAGTGAGGAAGAGCCAGTTGTGAGTGTGGGAAAGTTCGTGAAGCAGTAGATAAAATGAAAGGGGGTAAGGCAGCTGGGATTGATGGGATGAAGATAGAAATGTTAAAAGCAGGTGGGGATATAGTTTTGGAGTGGTTGGTGCTATTATTTAATAAATGTATGGAAGAGGGTAAGGTACCTAGGGACTGGCAAAGAGCATGCAGTTCCTTTGTATAAAGGCAAAGGGGACAAAAGAGAGTGCAAAAATTATAGGGGGATATTTCTGTTGAGTATACCGGGTAAAGTGTATGGCAGATTTATTATCGAAAGAATTAAGAGTAAGACGGAGAATAGGATAGCAGACGAACAAGGAGGCTTTAGGAAAGGTAGGGGGTGTGTAGACCAAGTGTTTATAGTGAGACATATAAGTGAACAGTATTTAGATAAGGCTAAAGAGGTTTTTGTGGCATTTTTGGATTTAGAAAAGTCGTATGACAGTGTGGATAGGGAGCCAATGTGGCAGATGTTGCATGTGTATGGTATAGGAGGTAGGTTACTGAAAGCAGTGAGGAGCTTTTACGAGGATAGTGAGGCTCAAGTTAGAGTATGTAGGGAAAGGAGGGAGATTATTTCCCAGTAAAAGTAGGCATTAGAAAAGGATGTGTGATGTCCCCCGTGGTTGTTCAATATATTCATAGATGGGGTTGTAAGAGAAGTAAATGCGAGGGTCTTGGCAAGAGGTGTGGAGTTTTAAAAAATAAAGAATCACACACAAAATGGGAGTTGCCACAATTGCTTTTTGCTGATGACACTGTGCTCTTGGGAGATTCTAAAGAGAAGTTGCAAAGGTTGGTGGATGAATTTGGTAGGGTATGTAAAAGAAGAAAATTAAAAGTGAATACAGGAAAGAGTAAGGTTATGAGGATAACAAAATGATTAGGTGATGAAGATAGGATATCAGAATGGAGGGAGAGAGTATGAAAGAGGTGAATGTATTCCGATATTTGGGAGTGGACGTGTTAGCAGGTGGGTCTATGAAAGATGAGGTGAATCATAGAATTGATGAGAGGAAAAGGTTGAGCGTTGCACTTAGGAGTCTGTGGAGACAAAGAACTTTGTCCTTGGAAGCAAAGAGGGGAATGTATGAGAGTATAGTTTTACCAATGCTCTTATATGGGTGTGAAAACATGGGTGATGAATGTTGCAGTGAGAAGGAGGCTGGAGGCAGTGGAGATGTTATGTTGGGGGGGAAATTTTTTGGTGGGGGAATATAATGCAGATAATTCGTTTTTGGAAGTTGGGGTTTGAGGTGCGGGTTTGCCAAAAATGTTGTCCGGGAACCCTGATAAGGGTTGTTGAAGGGTTTGGACATGAAAGAAAGAAGGGAACAAAAGAATGATTTTCAAGAGCGATCAATCGGGAGTGGGGGAAGGCGAGGTAGGGGTTGGCCTGGGAAAGGTTGGAGGGGGGGGGTAAAGGAGGTTTTTTGGTGCGGGGGGTTTGGGGAATTTTCAGAAAACATTGTGAGCGTGTTTGACGGGAAAGTGAAATGGAGAAAAAAGGGTTTTTGATACTTAAACTTGGTTAGAGTGTGAGCAAAGAAAACTTTTTATAAAGGGGTTTTTCCCGGGGAAACCGCAGGCCGGACTTGACCCCTGGGATGGAAGAAACAGTGCCTGCACTCTGAAGGGGGGGAAATTTAAAAGGGTTGCCCCTTTTAAAGCGTAGTTTTAAAGCTCCCCTCGGGAAAACAGTAAAGGGAAAGTGAATGATGATAAAATTTTTTTTCTTTTTTGGGGGCCCCCCCCCTTTGGGGGAAATCGCCCAGGGGGTTTTAAAAAAAAAAATTTTTCTTGAGCTACATCGTAAAGTTCGAAAGGTTCCTTCACAGACTTTTTAAGGAAGTTGAATAAGATGCCTATAAGATCAGTAAGGTTGGGGATAAACCGTGCATAAAAATTTACAGAACCATGAAAGCTACGCATGAACTTCTTGGTTTTGGGGAATTTAAACTCTAATAAAGCATTTATCTTACTGGGGAGAGGCTGCAAAGAGTTATTAGAAAGAATCAGTCCGAGATATCTAATTTTGTTATACCCAAGGAAGCATTTCTTCGGCTTGCCAGTGAGGCCATGTGCACTTAGCCTACCTAAAACAGATGTTAATGTTTGGATATGCTTGCCCCACGTGGATGTCATTACGTAAATGTTATCAAAATAATCTGAAACATTTGGCATATTATCCAAGACCTTTCTCATCAGTCTCATGTAGGTAGCACAGGCAGTTACCAAACCGAAGGGCATAGTTCTATATTGCATCAGTCCTTGGTGTGTAGGAAAAGTGGTGTACTGCTTAGAATAAGGATCTAACATTACTTGATGATATTCTTGTGCAATATCAATCTCTGAAAAGAAAGATCACTATCTATTAAGGGCATAGGCTCAGCATCCCACCGAGTTATAGCATTAAGTCCTCTGAAGTAAATAGCAAGTCTATATGAATTGTCTTCCTTCTTAACCATGACTACTGGTGAGCAATATGCAGATACTGAAGGTTCAATGATCTTTTGATTTAATAATTTGTCTACCTCTCCATCAAATTCATCCCTAAGGTGAACTGGAACTGGGTATAATTTCCGTCTGATAGGGTTTTCCGTGACTAAGTCAATTTTATGGACTACCGTGGAAGTGACACCTGGAATACCCGTAAAAACACTTGAGAAGTTACTCACGCATTGAAGTAGTGCATGTTTCTTATGGTCATCCAAATTCTCATTGATATTAATGTTTGTTGCACCTGAATGGTCAAGAGTCACCAAGTCATGTAGTTCTCTGTCATAGTCTACGTTAGAGGTGTCAATTACGCACACATTACACTCCTCAATTGTCTTATCAAATTTGTGTGGAAAAACTAAGTCAAAGTCATTCAAACAGTTAACCGAATTTCTTCGGTAATATTTCTTAGAAATGTTGATATGATAAAGCTTAGGTTTCCCCTTGACTTCTATGAGGTAATCAAACCCTTCCCCAAATTTTAAATACCTTATACTTCCCTTTTCCATGCTATAATATTTTTTTACTTTATTGTTAAAAAATACCAAAATTCATCCCCTACTTTTAAAATTTTCCCTCCTCTGTTTTTGGGTGTCAAAATAGGTTTTATACGGGGGCGAGGGAAAAAAATAACAGAGCGCCTAAAAGGGGTAAAATATATTAAAAAGGCGGGGAGACAGGTCAGAGAAATAGAAAACATCGAACTAACCTAAAGGAACTTTTTGGAGTTTACCAGGAGTTTACCGGGAGGGTTCCGGGGGAACGCCCCCGGCCCGGTCTGTGCCGGGCCTCCGGGTGGATCAGGCCTGATCCCCCAGGCTGTTGCTGCTGGCTGCACGCAAACCAACTACACCACACCCCGGCTGATCAGGAATGACTTTGGGTGCTTTCCAGTCCCCACTTGAAGACTGCCGGGGGGTTTTTGGAAACCCCCCTTTTGTGCGGGAGGCAGTTAAACATCTCGGGCCCCTGACACTTTTTGTAGGGCTCTTAACGTGCTAGTGACACCCCTGCTTTTCAGGGGGGGAGGTGCATCGTCTCCCCAATCTTTTGCTTTGTATGAGTGATTTTCGTGTGAATTCGGTACTATCCCTCTAGGGATTTTCCAGGTGTAAAAAATCAGGTTCTCCCTCCTGCATTCCGGGGAAACGGGTTTAGGAACCTCAAGCGCTCCAGTAATTGAGGTGTTTATCTCCGTTATGTGCGCCGTGAAAGTTCTCTGTACATTTTCTAGGTGGGCAATTTCCCTGCCTTGAAAGGTGTGTTAGGTGGCAGAAAATTTCCGCCTAGATAGAACAAGTGACCTGAAGATGTCATCATGGGTTTTGGCCCCCCCTTTTTTTGAAGTTCTCATTACCACCCGCATTTTCGGGAAAATGCGAGATAAAATTTTTATGGCCTTGAAGGTGAATCCTCCGCATAATCACCCCCAGGTTTTTGACGGGGGTGTTTCGCTCATTTTTTTTCCAGAATTTTTTTTTTTTGTACTCTGATAATTTTTTTAAATTTTCCTCATGTTTACCATTTCTGGTAATTGAAATTTCTATTTGAACTTCATATTGTTTTCTGCAGCCCACTGAAAGATTTGGTTGATGTCCGCCCTGGACCCTTTGAGTGTCTGCAATGGAAGACACTGTCAGGGAATTTGGGGTGTAACTGCAAAGGAAACCGGTCTGTGGGACATCCTTCCCTTTGTCGGATATGGGGATGGGGAACAAGATGGGCAGTACTGTCCCCCTTTGGGGAAACAGGCTTTTACCGTACTGCCTCGGACTTTACCTGTTGACGACTACTCCTGTGTTCTGTTAGTAGGAAATTATAGATCCATCACCGATTTTTTCCTGTTATCCTTTAGCACCCATTTTGGGGCCTTTTACCCATGGTCAACTTTCGAAGGCTTTTGAAAAGTCTTATATATTACATCTGCTTTCTTTTTGTCTTCTAGTGCATTTAGGACCTTGTCGTATGACCCAATATTGAGACAGACAGGAGCGACCGTTCAAAAACCCATTTGCCCTGGGTTGTGTAACGATGGGTTTTTAGATGGGGGGTGACTTGCTTTTTGGGACCCTTTTCAAAGATTTTTATGATATGGATGTTTAGGCTATTGGTCTGAGTTCTTGCTTTTGTTTTAAAACTCCCCCCTTGTGGAGTGGGGCTTGTCTTTTTTTTTTAGTAACGGGGGACGACCCCAGTGTCCATGCCCCTTTTCCAAAGGGAGGAAAAGACTGTGAAGGGGCTTCTTGCAGTTTTGATGAACACAGACTTCCTGAGTCGGGCCCCGGGGGCAAGTGCATGGCATGTCATTTTCGCCTGTTCGAAGTCATTTGGCGCAGGATAACATCGGATAGGCTGTGTTAATAAATTTTTGGCCTCTAAAAAAAATTTCTTTTGATTTCGACTCCAGTCTGGTTAGGGGCTTTCAAAAAAAACTGGTCAAATTGGGATTTAGTTTAGCCATCATTTCCTTGCGTCTCTGTGTAGGACCCATCTTGTTTAAGTAAGGCCCATACGGGACTTGTTCTCGAATTTTTGATTTGGCAAGGAGAAAAAAACTTTGGGTTTTTTTCGATTTCTTTTATGGCTTTTATTTTCTTCCCGCAATTCCTGACCCAAAAGGATTCTTTTAGCTTAATTTCGATGTTTGCTATTTCCTGACCATGTCCCCCCCTCCGTTTTCAGTTATTGACCTCTTTTAGCGCTCTGTTATTTTTTCCGTCGCCTGTAAAGGGGGCGCCTGTCTTTTTCTATTTTACTCTACTCCTCCTTTTTTTCTAGAGGAATAAGGCCTTTTTGCATAATCGAGTCCCACCGATTAACGTCAGGAATCGCGGGGGAAGAACTAAAAGCCATAAAAAAATCGAAAAAAAACCCAAATATTCTTCTCCTATCCCAAAACAAATTTGAGAACAACGCCAGTATTGGCCCCACTTAAACAAGATGGGCCCCTACAACAAGACCAAGGAAATGGTGAGCTACTCAATCCATAGACCATTTTTAAAAAACAAGCGCAACCAACTGAGATCGAAGATTAAAATTATTTTTTTTATTAAGCCACAAAAATTTGGGTTAACACAAGCCTATCTGATGTTATCCTGACCCCAAATGATTTCGAACGGGTAAAAATGACATCCCATGACTCGGGGCCCCAGGGCCAGATCTTAACTCCGTGATCACAAGAACTCAGAAGCCCATCACGAACTTTACCATCCTTGGAGAGGGGGGCAGGACAGGGGGCCTCCCACATACTAAAAAACAACAACATCCCCCACCCCCACAAAGGGGACAGTAAAGAAACACAAAGAACTACAGCCCGGGTAGCACTAAAAATCCCATATCAAAAAAATCTTTGAAAGGGTCCCTAAGAAGCAAGATCACCACCCATTAGAAACCCATAAATTACACAACCCGGGGCAAAGGGTTTAGAAAGGTCCCCTGTCTGTCTCAACTATTGGATCATACACAAGGTCCAGATGCACTAGAAGACAAAAAGAATGCAGTTTAATTATACGGCTTTGCAAAAGCCTTCGACAATCTGACCTGGCAAAATACGCCAAAAGCTTGCTAAAGGAATAACGGGAAAAGTCGGTAGATGGATCTAAATTTCCTCACAACAAACACAGAGAGTAAAGTCAAAGATAAAAGTCCGGGGGAACTACGGTGAAAAAGCTTGTTCCACAAGTCAAGTACTTGCTCCTTTTTTTCTCCTCACCTCTATCTGCATAACAAGGGGGCCCACAGCACCGTGTTTTCCCTTTTGCAGATACCCCAAAATTTGCATGAAGGGGTTCTTCCATTGCAGACACGCATGGCTCCAGGCAGAGACAAAAAATCTTTCAGAGGGCTGCAAAAAAACAATATGAATTTTAACAAATAGAAATTTCAATTATCAATAGGCACCCCGAGGAAAAAAAATCTTCATCAAGTACAAACAAATTCTGGCCACAAAATAGAGCAAACACCAACTCAAAGCCCTGGGATGTCATGTGGAGGATCTCACCTTCAAGGACCATAACTTGTATAAATCACATCTGCCGGCCTCCCCTTTTCCCCCGACTGAAAATTTATTAAAAACCCTACTGTTGGAAGACGCTTCGTGTTGTGGAACTCTTAGCGTAGTTGGACTGGGGGAAACCTAGTGAAACACGGGAAATATTTTCCTTTTTAAAAAAGGGCCCCTCACAGGCCTCTGTTTCCCCCTCTCCCTTTCATTTGACTCAGCCTTTGCCTATACCAACATACAGTGTAGAGGGAATTTTGCTATCCACTGTACCATGCCTCTAAAAAAGCTCAAAATATCCCTTTATAAACCCTGGGGAATAACGACATGTGCACCCCTACGGAGTTGGTAACCCAGGGCCCACAACTGAAAATTTTTTTCATTCCAAGCCGTGTGCTAGTTCTGCAAGTTTGGAGTGAGTAACTTTTTTGTACGAAAAATTGCCAGTGTTTGGTAACTTTTGAGAAGTCTCCTCATCGTGCCCCTTACGAGGCACGCATCCCCTGCCAGAGACTTTCCCCCAAATTTTGAATTGAAGAAAAGCAAATGTGCGGTCATCCCCCCTGCTTTTTCTCCTGCATCCCCAACTCTCCCCCTTTAAACTCAGATTTTACCTTTTAAAAACATGCAGTTTAAGGTGTTTTTTGCTGCTCCCGGGACTCGAATAGCGATTCCACAAGTGCTGCAGATTTGTTGAACTTTTGCACGAGGGGTTTAACACTGACTTGGGACATGTGCAACCCACACCTACTAGGCTTAAAATGATGGGAATGTCGGCCTTCTGGGTGCCCCTAAAAATGGCACTATAAAAACCCCATGCCATTTTACACCCATACTGCGTATGTCTATGGGGAAAAATGCCCCTTTCCTCACTTTCCTTTTCCCCGGGTATCCCTTAACTAGTCGCCATTACTAATAGGGGATAAGGGCGAATTTAGTGATCCGGCTAAAAACGCTCCAAGCCACCAGCGGGGGCCAAGTTACACGCAGTTACATTGTTCTACCCCAATCCTTTGTGAACATTCTACAGTGTTCCCCCCGTACCTTCGGGGGAGAATTAGTTCTTAGGTATGAAAATTTTTGTCTGCTTTCCAAGAACTGGCTAAGTTTTTTTGTTAATGCTGGGGTTTGGGAAATTTTAACAAGTAACAGTGTTGGGGTACTCTCGAGATACTGTGGGCCCAGTGAATGCCCTTGAAAATCTCACTGCGACCCGTGGGCCACTAACCCCATTTTGCCTTTTCTGGGTGAATATCCCTTCCTTGTCCCTTCTCTCTTAGGAAAAGGGGGGTTTCGCTGCCCCAAAATAACAACTAACTCTTACACCTAAAAGCACTGAATAGAATGACCTAGGGATGTGAACAAGTAAATGAGGTGAAGGGAATTCGTACGTTTTGAAGAAAGGGGAGCTTTGAAAAAAAAAAGGGGATTTCAAAGGAGGCTTGCGCAAAAAACAAGGGAAGCAACAACAACCAGCAAAAGGGTTAGGCTTGTTTTCCCTCTAACATGATTTTGAGTCAAGAAAGGGTTTTACAAAAGCTACTAAAACCCAGGGAAAACCTTGGATTCGCTTGCGTCAGACGAGGATAATTACTTTTTGTTACTAATAAACCCAACATTCATAGAAAAACTCTTAATCATAAATTTTAACACCCACTCAAGCTGCCCCACCAAGATCACCAAAATGCTTATTGTTACCACAATGTAAAAAAGTATTGACCTAAATTCCTGTTGTAAATTAAATTTGCAAACCCTCTTTCCGATTTCCAAACGATCTGATATTGGTGAGGGATTGGCCAAGGGACTCCACCATCATATATCTACTCTCGTGCAGCGCTTTAAAAGGAGTTCAAAAATAGCTTTGTACAAACTACTCACCCTAGATGTTACAAGGCAGCCTGGGGGCACTTGCATGGGAAAAGCCCATTTAATCACACTGGTTGCAGTGTGTGCCCAACCATCCTTTCACCAGGTTATTATGATCAAAAAACACCAGACCTTGCATTACAATGTTTTAATGTGATACTCCAGGAGACACTGCTCATGTGACTGCAGAGCGAAATTGCTCACACGCCAGCCGCAGGGGGTCCCCCTCACCCATCACCCCCCCTGAGAGGCAGTAGGGCCCACCAATACTTCATGTCTGAAAACTGACCCATCCCATTTTGACAATTGGGTTTAGCAGTCACCGGAGTACTCAACAGAGCACGTCACGCTCTATCAACACTAGAATGCGTGGGTTGACACCACCTTCGGCGATCAGCTGCGTCGCCCCTCTCAGCGACCGGGGCTTTATACCTCCCAAAGAAGCTTTCTTTCTGGGTGGTCAAACATGCAACTGGGCATAATATACTGGAGAACAACAAGTGTTTGAAACAACAACTTTACCCACAGGGGAAAAAATTAAGAGTTGCAAATGATACATCAAAACCCCCAGATAGTCAGCCATTTTTAAAATGATGTTGGGGTGATGAACAAACTGTGAAAATAGTGGGTTAATAATTTCAAAAAAAAAATGAATCTTTATAGTGGTGTTTACAATCACAGTGAAGTGAAAGGGCAGTGAAACCATCATGATAGCAACCCATGAGTGTAAATTTTTGATAATACTGATGTGGGGAACGGTTTTTGATAATGGTGTATGTATCACTGGTCATAAGAGAGGGAAATGATACAGTATGTAGGATGAGTGTAATAAAGCAAGAGGTGAGGTGAGGGATAGGTCACCTTCCATACTTCCGACAAAGACCAGGCCTTGGTACAAAGACTCCCCAAAAAGGGCTCACTAATGGGAAATGCACTTAGGAACTCATGGAAGGATAATACTGATGATATTGAATTTTTTCTGTTGTTTTTTAGTAATTTTTTTCATTTTTCTGAGAATTGAAATCTATCCCTGGACTTTTAAATGAACCAAACTCGTATAAACTACCATTTTAAGTTGGAAAATTTCTATTAGAAAAGATTTTCTGACCTGCAACATAAAGTAAAACCCCTGAACCATTTATATTGTGTCTCAAAAAGTGCAGAGTCCCCGAAAAATCCCAAACCCCCCAAATTCCTCTTTTTGCTATAACCCCAAATCTACTAATTCTTTTGTTCTATAATTAAAAAATACTCCCCCTCAACTTCTTGCCATAAAAAAGAGGGCTCAGTATCACGGGGTTGGATTTAATTGGGGAAATCTGCTCTCAACATATTTAACTTGTATGCCCTGCTGTAAGTTTAATTACTTGTAGCTCCCAACTTGTCTCATCTGAACCTACTCTCATTATTTGGGGTTTTATAATGCAAACACAAAAGCATTGGAAAAACCCCATTTGGAATCGTAATGGCAATCAACTGTTGTCACCTTAAACAGTCATGATAATGTGCAAATTTTAGGGGACCTTTAACCCAACATATCTAGGAGGTTTTCCCCTTTACTTTCCTGGGGCTTCAAAATTACTTTTTGCCAGCTGTGAGTCTTCCATTGTAAAAGAATTTTCGTCTGATCATTTCCCAAAAGGGTAAACCTCTCAGTATTGGTAATACTATCCTCCCAGGGGGGATATTTTAAATGGAAAATTTAATGTTCCCCCCGATCAACATGTACTTTGTTCACATGTGACTGACTGGTATAATTCCTATGATGTACCCCTGTCGAGACTTAACAATACCTTGTGAGCATATTCAGAACTTCTTTAAACCGCATCTGAACCTCCTACTACATAAATCCAAATGACTCATAATAAATTTTTCTTTTTTAAAAAACCCTACCTAATACAATGATTTTAAATTCGAAAATTTAAACTACTGCTCGCAGACTAGGCCTGCCCATAGAAACCCTCGTACCCCCAAACTGAGCCCCTTCCAAAAATGCCCTTGCTGCTGCCCGAGAGGAGACAAGCTGCGGCAAACAAACTGGAACAAATTTTTTCAATGGCCAAGCTCACACCCCCCTTAGCCGGGGGATGGAGGGGCATAAAAGAAAATTTAAAGGGGAACAGAACAGGGGAGACGAGCACCCCCATCCCTTGCATAGGGCCCCAAAGAGTTTGTCAGGCTTGGGCGCTACAGCTAGCTATGACATTTTTTCCAGTACCACACGGCGAAATTTAATGGACAAAAAAGATGAAGGGAAGACTTGTTTTGCTTTAGCCAGAAGGCAGATAGCAACATTCCTTTTTATTTTTTGAACTTGATGCGCACTAACTAAGGGGAAATCCAGTGCCTTGTAGGGTGGTATTTTTTACAAAAATACTCAATTTCTGTGTCGAGTACCAGGTAAAACCTTTACTTGATTATAAACATAGTTAGTCACTGGGGCTCCCTAATCATGGACCAATACCCATTATTCCCTCCGAAGCCCAATCAACAAAACTCATTTCGCAAAATTTCCCCTTTCTACCGCATGTGTAAAACATTCGAAAAGGGTGATTTTAACTTTATCACAGAAAAAAGCAATTTTTGTCTCCCCGTTGCATGGCTTCATGCATGGAGTGTCATCATTTCTTACCACCTTTCTACTCTGCACCTACAGCTCATACCTACCTTTCCTTTACCTTAAATCCGCTTTTTATTGGCCAACCGAATTAGTGAACTTGCAAGAAAGGGTGTTGGAGGATGGCTTTCCGCTGGATTAAAGGTTACCTGTCCAACAAAAAGTGTCGTGTTGTTCCAGGACATAAAAAGGTAACTAATGATTTTTAAATTAGGAACCCACAGGGAGGTGTTCTTAGTCCCCCCCTTTTCAACTTTTTTATTAATGTCTTACTTTAAAGCCCTGTAGCCACCCCATCATTATATGGTTAGTTTTTCTGTGACATAATATTCCCACCCCATTTCTAACACCCAAAACATTTTTATCATGTACTGCCTCGTGTCAGGGCCTGGGGGTTAAAAATCTCAGGGATAAAAAAAAGATACCCCAAAAGACGCCTCCTCGGTAGAGAGGCACAGTTCGCAATCCAGTTGCATGATGGGGGTTTTGAAAATTTTAAGCAATACAGGGATCTAGGTTTGAGGGTTTCCCCTACTTGGACCCTTTTTAACGAGACTTTGTCGCCAATACAAAGAAAGGGGGAAAACTTAAGTTGTGGGGGTTTTACCCCCGGTAGGGCAATGTTAAAATTGTGAAAAAATTTTTATCTTTCTTATATTTAAAACATTGGTGATTTGCGGCGCCACACTGAAAAAACGTGTCTGACGGAAGTTTGGGGGGCTGGAAAAATCAAAAAGGGGCAAAGAGGGAAACCAAATGGTTTGGGAAAATTTTTAAATTGGGAAGTTTAAATCCAAAATTGGACGTGTTATGAAATAAAATCCAAAGGGCAATATCTTAGGGCACCCATTCAAAACCCTTACAGAAACCCTCCAAATTTCCTACACGGTAAATCCTTCCAGTAATCAAAAAACTAACCAAACCTCCCCCCTTCCCGGGGCAATCAAAAGAAAACGCCCCTGCCCATGGGGAACCCCATTCCAAACACCCATTTCCCCACCCCCAAAACCTTTTAAAAAAACCCCAAAACTCTTGAAAACCCCAGATGCTGCGATTGAAACTTATCAACAGAAAAAATCTTTCACAAAATTTCCCTTTATGGGTTTTTACCCCATTACTTTAATCTTTTCCCCCAAATCTCTCATAAAAAATTGGAAAAACAAAATGGGCCTCTAAACCCCTTTCAAACAGAACTTTTCCAATTTTACTCAAAAGTTTGTTCCCCTAAAGGTGCATTTTTTGTCGATTCCCGTCACCATAAAACTCTCATAAAAGAAAATTGGGCATGCTTTTGTCAAAACCAAACCGGATGGGGATTTTGGACAGTGAGTCAGGTGCCATTGTTGATTCCACCAATGGTCTTCAGATGCAATTTTGAACGATAAAATTTTGGCAAAGCGTTGTTTTCAAAGGGGAGTAATTAAACTTGGTTGGTTTTATTACAGTTTGAGAAAATAATAAGAAAAGAACTTCAAATGAAATTTATTTACTTTAAAACTTAGGGAATTGACACAAATCATCCATCTTCACATTCTACAGCAGGAGGAGCCACATGTCCATGGGGCATCCAACAAAAAAAACAGACTCTTGGATTCACAACCCCCCGGGTCCGGCTGGGTTCAAGTATCTTTGGCAGTTAAATCACCACACCAGATGTAGACCAAACAAAAAATAAACTTTGCCAGATGGACTATTGTCCCCACCTTTTCGTCATTTTGTACTGGAGTGTGATCAAATAATAATTTAGAAACAACCATCAGAAGTGTTCAAGAAATGGAAGTATTTTATCCCAAGTGGTAAATTGCAGACCATTCTGGAAAATCCCCGACTTTTCTGCTGTAAAAAAAGCTTAAACCAAAAATTGTGCGGTGGGTGTGTGTTGTGTGTGTTTATCACCTATTTGGGTTGAAGGGGGGAGTCTTTGCTCCTGGCCCCGCCTCTTTACCGGGTTTCATGGGCCCTCTTCCCCCGCTCCATATTTATCAAACCCCGTCTTAAAAAAGTGAGGTTCCGCCTCCACTACTCTTTTAGGGGATTCCACTCCTTTTCAACTCTATGCGAAGAAATACTTCCCAAAATCTCTTACCATTTGTGTCTTCAACTTCCAATTGTGGGGCCTCTTGTTTCTGTTCCCCTCTCCCCGGAACATCCTGTCTTTGTCCACCTTGTCTATTCCACGCAGTATTTTTATGTCGTTATATGTCTCCCCTGACCCCCCTGTCCCCCCAGTGTCGCAGGCCGATTTCCCCAATCTTTCTTTATAGGACATTCCCTTAGCTCTGGAAAATAACCTTGTGGCAAACCTTTGTACTTTTTCTAGTTTCTTGATGTGTTTTATCAAGTGCGGGTTCCAAACAGGTGCTGCATACTCCAGTAGGGGCCTGACTTTACACGGTGTACAGTGTCTTAACGATTCCTTACTAAGGTGTCGGAATGCTGTTCTCAGGTTTGCCAGCCGCCCATATGCTGCAGCAGTTATCTGATTGATGTGTGCTTCCGGAGACTTGCTCGGTGTTATACTCACCCCAAGATCTTTCTCCTTGAGTGAGGTTTGCAGTCTTTGGCCACCTAGCCTATACTCTGTCTGTGGCTTCTGTGCCCTTCCCTATCTTCATGACTTTGCATTTGGCAGGATTAAATTCGAGAAGCCATTTGCTGGACCAGGTGTCCAGTCTGTCCAGGTCTTTTTGAAGTCCTGCCTGGTCCTCATCAATTTAATTCTCCTCATTAACTTCACATCATCTGCAAACAGGGACACTTCTGAGTCTAACCCTTTCCCATCATGTCGTTCCATTATACCAAAAATAGCACTGGTCCCTAGGACCGCCCCTGTGGGACCCGCTCGTCACAGGTCCCCCCACTGTATACATCATTACTACCATGACTCGTTGTTTCCTCCCTGTCAGGTATTCTCTGATCCATTGCAGTGCCCTTCCTGTTATATGCGCCTGATGCTCTAGCTTCTGCACTAATCTCTTGTGAGGAACTGTGTCAAAGGCCTTCTTGCAGTCCAAGAAGATGCAATCAACCCACCCCTCTCTCTCGTGTCTTATTCTGTTATTTTATCATAAAACTCCAGAAGGTTTGTGACACAGGATTTGCCTTCCGTGAATCCGTGCTGGTTGGCATTTATACTCTTGTTCAGTTCCAGGTGCTCCACCACTCTCCTCACACATGTGTGTGTGTGTGTGTGTGTGTGTGTGTGTGTGTGTGTGTGTTGTGTGTGTGTGTGTGTGTTTTTGTGTGTGTGTGTGTGTGGTGTGATCAGTTGAGGTTGGGGGGTTCGAGTTGGGTTGGGTTTTTGTGTTTGGTTTTGGGGGGCCCTGGTTTATTCCGTGTTTGTTGTTGGGTTGGGGGACTACAATTGTTCGACTATCCCTATGACTCCTTTGGGGGATTTCATCCTACACCTTATACTGTGCTTACTATCCCAAATTGTTTGTATGTGGTTTCCCTCCCTAAAAATTCCCTTTTCCACTTCTTCCCCTCGTTTTTGTATGTCGTTACATTCCCCCCGTTTCCTGTCCTGTGTTTAGTGTTAATGTGGGTTTTTTGTGTTTTGTGGTGTGTTTTGTGTGTGTGTTTTGGTGTGGTGTGTGTGTGTTGTGTTTTTGGTGTGTGTGTTTTTGTTGTGTGTGTGTGTGTGTGTGTTTGGTGTGTGTGTGTGTGGGTTGTGGTTGTTGTGGTGTGTGTACTCCCCTAGTTGAGGTTGCGGGGGTGAGCCCGAGCTCCGGGCCCCCGCCCTTCATGATCGCTACTAGGCACTCTCCCTGACCCTGAGCTTTATCATACCTTGCTTAAAGCTATGTATGGTCCTGCCTCCCTAATCACTTCTAAAACTTTTCCCACTTACTGCCTACTCTGTGGCTAAAAATACTTCCAACATCCCTGTGTTCATCGTGTCTTAGCTTCCAATTTGTCCCCTTGTTACTGTGTCCAATTCTGGAACTCCTGTTTTTGTCCCCTTTAAATTCCTCTCAGTTTTTTGTTGTCATTATCATGTCCCCCCTACTCTCCTGTCCTCCTGTCGTAGGTTGATTTCCTTAAACCCTTCCTCATGGAATACCTCTTACTCGGGTATTTTTTGCAAAACCTTTGCATTTCTCTATTTTTTTTTTCGTGCTTGGTGGGTGTGGGTTCCAAACTGGCCCCGCTTTATCCATAGGGGGCCTAACGTACACGGTGTACAGGGCCTGAATGATTCCTTTTAAAATATCGGATGCTGTTCGAGGTTTGCTGGCGTGATGCAGCCAGCTGGGCTTGTGAGGTCTCTGGGAGACCTAATTTAACCCCAAATTTTAGGTCCCACCCTTTCCTTGGCAACGCGTAGCCACGCCCACGTCTGAGGTCTTTTGTTCTTGACGGCGCAGCCTAGGGTCAGGTCTAACGTGGTTGTGGAGGGTGTTTTGGACCACCATAAAAACCCCAAAGGAAGAGCATGATCGGAATTCGAGCGGGCTGCTGCGGGGTGCAGAGCCCCTGAGCAAAGATTCAGGCCGAGTTGGGCCCGGGGAGCAGAGCTGAGCTGGGATCTCGGGGGGAGAGACTTTTGGAGACATTGGGCAGAGTACTGGTTTGGAGCAGTACTCGTGTGTGTAGGTCTTGGGACCTGGGTTATTCCTGTAGTGAACTGCCCCTAAAAACTAATTTAGTTTTTTCATTTGGTCAAGTTGATGTTTTTTCCCTTTTAAACTGCTTATATGTACCCCCCCATTTATCAAAACCCCAATGTGTACTTCTGTTCCCAAATATATTTTTGTAAAAGGACTTAATAATAAACTGTGTTTGAGTAGAATGTTTATTCACTCCCCACCGTTATTTATTCTTTTTTTCTTATATTTTTTTTATTTTTATATATGAGTGAAAAGGGGGCGAGGCATATGTTAGTGGTAGTGTAGTTTTAAAGGTGCATGGGGTTCACCGGGAAATGTCTTCCACCTCCTACCTCCCCCGCTAATCATCCACCCCTACCCCTCCCCTGCCTCCCCCCTGCACATAATCCCTTACCCCTATTCCCCACTTAATCCTATTAACCCTTTTACCCCCTCATGACAACCCCCCATAGTTTCAGCATTTTTTGGTTGATGTCACTTCAGGAGATTTTGGGTTTACTCACCCCAAGATCTTTTTCCTTGAGTGGGGTTTTAATGTCTTGGCCCCTAGACTGTATCCCTCTGCAGTCTTCTTTCCCTTCCCCCAAACTTTTTGACTTTGCATTGGTGGGATTGAACTCAGGAGCCCCAAATTTTACCCGGTCTGCAGCCCGTCCAGATCCCCTTTTTAGTTTGCCTGGTCTCGATCGAGTGAATTTTTCTCATCAACTTCCTTTATCTGCAAAAAAAGGGACACCTCAAGTCTATTCCTTCCCTCATGCGTTCACAAATACCCGAAACAGCACTGGGTCCCTAGGACTGACCCCTTTGGGACCCGCGGTCACAGGTGCCCACTTGATAACTCGCCACTACCGATCGCTGCTTCTTTTTGACAAGTATTTTCCCGACCCTTGTAGTGCCTTCCCTGTTATCCTGCTTGGTCCTCCATTTTTGCACCAAACTCTTTTGTGGAACTGTGTCAAAAAAGCCTTCTGGCCAAGAAAATGCAAAACCCCCACCCCCTCTTCTTTCCTATGCTGTCACCATGTCATGAACTCCAGTAGGTTTGTGACACAGGGTTTCCCCCTCCCCTTAAAACCCTGTTGGTGCTGGATTGGTTGTGTGTGTGGGTTTTTTTGTGTGTGGGGTGTGTGTGTGGTTGTGTGTGTGTGTGTGTGTGGGGTGGGGGGGGTGTTTTCTCAACAATCCTATTTGCCCAATAACTCATTACAGTTGGACGGGTTGGGAAGTGTGAAGCTCATTACACTTAATTTGTTCATGATTTAGCCACGTATAAACGTAAGAAACCATTCTTTCCGAATTCATTACCTTTGAACTTTGGTCATTACCTTTGTCCTATTCAGCTATCAAAACTTTGGGGGCCCAGTCCTGGACCTTACTCCTCTGTAAACTGTAAAAAACCCCTTTTTAACTTGTAATGATTGTGACCAGACCCACATGGGTTCATTCCTTTGTAAATTTTGAGTTCATTACCTTTGTAAATTTTGAGTTTTATTACCCCTGTAAATTGCCAGCTTCAAAAAATTTTGGGTCAGTCCCTGGACCAATTATGTCCCTCTGAATCTTTTGACTACCGCCCACAGGAGGGGTATGGGGTGCATAATAAACATATTAAACTAACTAAACTCACATCTGCTAGAAAAATGACAGGATAGTTAAGGGAAACCTTCAAAACTAGGGAGGCCAAGCCCAGATGACACTCTTCAGGTCGCTTGTTCTATCTAGGCTGGAATATTGCTGCACACTAACAGCACCTTTCAAGGCAGGTGAAATTGCTGACCTAGAAAATGTACAGAGAACATTCACGGTGCGCATAACGGAGATAAAACACCTCAATTACTGGCAGCGCTTGAGGTTCCTGAAAATGTATTCCCTGGAATGCAGGCGGAGAGATACATGATTATATACACCTGGAAAATCCTAGAGGGACTAGTACCGAACTTGCACACGAAAATCACTCACTACGAAAGCAAAAGACTTGGCAGACGATGCAACATCCCCCCAATGAAAAGCAGGGGTGTCACTAGCACGTTAAGAGACCATGCAATAAGTGTCAGGGGTCCGAGACTGTTCAACTGCCTCCCATCATACATAAGGGGGATTACCAACAGACCCCTGGCAGTCTTCAAGCTGGCACTGGACAAGCACCTAAAGTCGGTTCCTGACCAGCCGGGCTGTGGCTCGTACGTTGGTTTGTGTGCAGCCAACAGTAACAGCCTGATCCACCAGGAGGCCTGGTCGCGGGGTGGGCCGCGGGGGCGTTGACCCCCGGAACTCTCTCCAGGTAAACTGTAGTTATTGATAAGCTTAAGTTTTTCGAAACTATGTCAGAGGTCTCCTCAAGTTTGGATCTAAGGTCAAGGAGAAACTGATAAGAAGACTGAACCTCAGCATTTAAGAACATAAGAACATAAGAAAGAAGGAACACTGCAACAGGCCTACTGACCCATGCAGAGCAGGTCCATGTTTCCTCCCAGATTAACCCAATGACCCCACCCAGGATTAGCCCAATGAACCACCCAGTCTGGTCACCTCCACTTAAGGAAGGAGCTCCTCACCAGATCCAGCAGCACCAGCTAGTCAGGTCCAACTCACACCAACCCACACCCACTCATGTATTCATCTAATTTATTCTTATAACTACACAACGTTTTAGCATGAATAACTGTACTCAGAAGTTTGTTCCACTCATCCACAACTCTATTACCAAACCAGTGTTTTCCTATATCCTTCCTGAATCTTAATTTTTCCAACTTGAAACCATTGTTGTGAGTTCTGTCTTCGCTGGAAATTTTCAGCACGCTATTTTCATCTCCTTTATTTTTTCCTGTTTTCCATTTATACACCTCGATCATATCCCCCCTAATTCTACGCCTTTTGAGAGAGTGCAGATTCGGGGCCCTCAGTCTATCCTCATAGGGAAGATTTCCGATACATGGGATCATCTTTCTCATCCTCCGCTGTACGTTTTCCAGAGCATTTATATCCATTCTGTAATAAGGTGACCAGAACTGAGCAGCATAGTCTAAATGAGGCCTCACCAAGGATATATAGAGTTGCAGAACAATCTGAGGACTTCTATTATTTATACTACTAGATATGAATCCAAGAATTCTGTTAGCTTTATTGCGAACACTAATGTACTGTTGTCTTGGTTTTAGGTTACCGCTAACCAGAACTCCTAAATCCTTTTCACAATCAGTAGTATTAAGATCTACATTATTTAGTTTATATGTGGCATGGTTATTTAACTGTCCAACATTTAGAACTTTGAATTTGTCAATATTAAACTGCATCTGCCACTTCTCCGACCATTGCATCAGTCTATTCAAATCATCCTGGAGTGCTCTAGTGTCCTCATTAGAATGGATTGGACGGCCTGTTTTGGTGTCATCAGCAAATTTGCTTATGTCACTATTTATTCCCTCATCTATGTCGTTTATGTAATTTGTGAATAATAATTGACCCAACACTGTCCCCTGGGGAACAACCGCTTTTGACGTGCCCCCATTTTGATTTCTCCCATTTATGCAAAACTCACTGCTGTCTATTTGTCAGTTATGCCTCTACCCAGGAAAAAAATTATCCTCCTATTCCGTATGCCTTAAGTTTCCTCGATAGCCTCTGATATGGAACTCTATCGAAAGCCTTACTGAAGTCCTATACACAATATCATATTCATTACCATGATTCTACCTCCTCAAACACCTTAGTGAAAAAGTTAGTAAATTTATAAGACAGGAATGCCCTTTGTAAAACCGTGATGAGATTCATTAATCAATCTGTACCTATCAAGATGGCTACGAATTGCTTCGGCAATTATTGATTCCATAAATTTTCCCACTATGGAGGTAAGGCTTATTGGTCTATAGTTCGAAGCCAAGAACTGTTGTTTATGCAGGGTTCTGCATGACATTGTAATGTACATATAGTGGAGAAGTGTGCCATAATAGTATGAATGTCATAATTGTAAAGAATAATTTTATAATTCATAATGTGCTTTTGGGGGTACTGTAAAGTATGTTAAACTATAATTATAAAGAAATCCTGCTTGGGATTTATTTTCCAACTGTGTTTGGGTATGCGGGGTAAGCGGGGTAAGCGTGGCTGGGGGCAGTCACGTGGAGTCAGCATGGTGTGGAGGCTGACGTCGGAGATGCTGTGTATTTAAGCTAAGTTTGTAGTTGTATACTCTTTGTTTAACCAACCTAAGCCATAGGCTCTTCTATGGCTTACCTGTATGTTCACCCAGGCTCTGACATGGTCAGGGTGCTGTGGGATGAGTGAGGAAATAAGAAATGGGGTTTGTAGTGGAGTAGTGACGGCCTGGCGCTGACTAGGCCGAGTGGTTATGGTGGCTGGACCTCCAGTCAGCTGTTTCGTGTATACCCTCATTTGGGCGTTTAGGATTAAGGTGTTTCTAGAGTGTGTATATAGTGTTATGTTGAATAAATAGATATATTTTCCTAACTGGGATTTTTGCCTAACCCTCTGTTAACCAACCCATTGAAGTAACACATACTGGTTTAGCGCTTTCTGTTTTGACTGGGATAACCCTGGGTGGCCTGTTTATGCTTGAGATGTGTGTAACTTTTACCTTTGCCCTTAGACACAGCTCAAGCCCCCAGGTATCCTACATTTCTGCGTAACACCTGTCACCTGCCTTGTAAATAGGAATTACATTTGCCATTTTCCTCCCCACTTATCGGCACTATCCCAGTTTTTTAGTGAAATGTAAAAAAGTTTAAGAAAAAGGGAAAGGGCTAAAGTTCCTCTTTACTTTCCCTTTAAACACCCTTGCAAACGGGTTAAATCGGGCCCGGGGGATTTTTTAAATTTTAATTTTTTCCCAAATTTTCTGTGGGGGAAATTTCCACTAGTTAGCACAATCGTGCATAGTTTATTATCGCCCTTTTCCTACAAATCTTTTTTTTTTTCGGGAATACCCCTAGTAATTTCCTGGGAAAACGGAAAAGGGGGAATGGGGATTTAGAATTTCACCCATACCTTTAATAAACGGGTCATTGATCTGACCGGGAGCAACCTTAAGGGGGGGCCAGTTTTTCCCTTTAAATCTTGCTTCTGTATCCCCCTGAAAAAACCCCTTTTTTGGGTTAGCCCTTTAAAAAAAAACCCTTGCAAACCTTACCTCATAATCCCCTTTTTTGTTTTTCAATACCTTTCTTTATTTCTCTTTTTAAACTGAAATACGATTTTTTAACTCCCAATCACCTTTTTTTTGATCCCCTATTTTATCCCTCTTTTTTCCCCTTTCCTTAGTCCATAATCATAAGGATGGACAAGGGGCCCTCGGGCCTGCCCTACCATAAAATTTAAAAAGGGTAAAAAAACCCCCAAAAGTCACTGGTAACCCCCCTCATGGCAAAAAAAAGAAACCGGGGTAGGTAACGATGCCACTCCTTAATTTAAGGGAGCAAATTTTTCCTTAAAATGGTTTTGAAATTGAATGCTGGTGCTCAATCCTCCTATTAAATGGGAAATATGGTCTGGGGAAAGAGGCTTCACTCCCAGAATTTGGGGTAGAGTTTTGCATTAATTCATATTGAATTGTTTCCCAAACGTTTCCAACAAAATCTTTTTAAAAACGGAGCCAGCCCGGGAGAAGATGGAAAAAGGGGCTAAACCCCCAACCTGTGAGTAGTTATTGTTTTTAAGGGAAAGGCTTCGGGGAAAACTCGAAGTAAAACAGCAAATTTTTAAAATATATATATGCCCCCCCAGATGAAAGGGGAGTTTAAAGGACCAACAAATTGCAAAAGCAACTCTTTAAAACGGTACCTAAAATTGACATTTGACCAAGGTACTCCCCGGGGGTACCTCGGGGGGTTGACATTTGGCAAATTTTAAAAACGATCTCCCAATATGAAGTGATCCCCTGAGGACTTTCGGGGCCCCAAAAGTGGGTTTCCCCAAATTTTTTATTCAAAGTTTTATGATGTGAAAAATGCCCGGGCCACTGGCAGGCCCTTGGAGCCATTTAAGAAGGGTCTCCCGGGCATTGTTTTTGGAACAACTAAGATTGAATGGGTCTTTCTGTCTAAATTTTAAATTTTGAATCCCCGGTTTTAAACAAATCCCTTTCTTATATATTAAAATTTTAAATATAAAAAATTTTTCCCCTTGGGAAATTTGATTTTTGTTACTCCCCTTTTTGGCAATTCTGAAGAAAAGGGGCAATTATTTTTAAATTGACAAAGGAGTCCTTAGATATATCAAAAGGGCTTAAAGTCGGGGGAAAATCAAAGGATGGACGAAGAACCCCAATTTTTTTGGTCTGACCCTAGTCAAGACTTTTTATAGTATCCGAGGCAATATCCTCCTTTTCCTTTTTTAAAACAAGTAAACCCGGGTGATCCTATTTACTTTCCCTTTAAAGAGAAAGAAATCCGGTTTTTCTAACATCCCACAATATCACAGACATTCCCTTTTTTGGAACTGTAAAGGGGGCTTTTTCTGATTTTACGGGAAGAGGGCTGAAAAACTGATGCCCAAATTTTTGGTGTTTGAAAGGAACCTCAAAGGGAAGAATGGCCCCTTTTAAACTTTCCCGGGGCCCCTTTTAACAGCTGGGAAATTTCATAACCCGGGCACCTACCAGCTTAATAATGCTGAACTTAGCAGAAATAAAATGAAAAAAGGACGGGGGTTTGGGGGGTGAGCAGAAACCCTTTAAACCAACCCAGCAATGCCCTAAGCAAACTTTATAAGGCATATAAATTTTTGGGGATTTAAAATCAAAAGTTTTAAGAACAAAGTCCAGGGGTCATACTGCAGCTTTAATACATCATTAGTAAGGCCCCCACCTAAAATTATGCGCTCAGTTCTTTTCTCCATTTCCCAAAAAGGAAAAACATAAATTGTTAGAAAACTTTCAGCGTAGATTAACTAAACCAAAACAGGGAAATTAAAAATTTTCCTTATGAAAAATTGATTAAAACCAAAAAAAAACACTTTAATAAATTTATCAATTGTTAAATTTGAAAAATTGGGGGGGGGGGGGAAAAAGGGGGGGGGGAAGTGGTAAGTTGGAGGGTTAAATAAAAGGGGTTTTGGGGGGGGTTTTGGGGGGGTATTCCCCAAAGGGGGGGGGAGAACCCCCCGGAAAATTTATTAAAATTAGGAAAGGGAAAAAAATTTTAGAAAGGACATAGAACAAAGAACATAGAAAGGGGGAACACGAAAGCGGGCCTTTTTGGCCCATACTAGCAGGGGTCCTTTCCCAATTCATCCCACTAACAAACATTTGACCAACCCAATTTTCAATGCAACCAAGAAATAAGCCTGAGTGAAAATTTTCCCACTCAAACCCAACCCCCCCCACTAAATTACTTTTTCCAACCAAAATTTGAAATTTCCCCAAAAGCCCACCCTCAAACCCAACTGGGTAGACTTTTCCCAACTCATAAAACTACCCTTTTTTCCAAACCAAAAATTTCCTATGTCCTTTAAAAAAATCTAAATTTATCAAATTTTAAATCCTTTACTGCTTTTTCTCTTTTGGAAAGGGGATACCCTCAAGACCTTTTTAAATACCCTTTTTAAATTAAATACCTATCTTCCCACTTATACACTTCAAATCGGGTCCCCCCCCATTTTTCGTCTAACAAGTGAATGAAAACTTAAGAGTCTTCAAATTTTTCTTCATAAGGGAAATTTCTAATGCAAGTAAAAAAATTTTATCACCCTTTTCCTGAATGTTTTCTAACGAAATTATGTCCATTCTGAAATAGGGAGACCAAAAGGGCCGGGCATTTTTCTAGGTGGGGCCCTTACTAATGATGTAAATAGCTGCAGTAGGGAACCTCGGGGAACTTCTGTTTCCCTTTCCCACTTCTTGATATAAATCCCAAAACCCCTTATTTGCCTTTTTAAACGTGTTTGTGAAATAAATGGTTTTAAAATCCCCGACACAAGGGAAAATTTATAAACCCCAATCAATAATTTTTATTTTTATTAACAACATTTCACCCCCACATTTGGGTTCCCTTTTCCCAAGGGTCCACACCCCCGGATCAACCGGGGGTTGGGAAAGGGTTTACGAGAGTATTTAAAGGCATTTTCCCAGAAGGGGGGTTTTTTAAAAGGTTCCGGGAAGAATGGATGATCTACTCCCGGGGTGGGTTATAGGAGTTTTGGGGAGTTTGGCAGGGTATGGGACAATTTTGGGACCTTTCATTTTCTATGTTCTTATGGGGGATCCCATGAAAAATTTTTCGGGCGAGGGGTTCAGCTATTTATAGAACCCCATTGTTCGGTTGAAATTTTTGGTTTTTAGAGATAACGATGATTCCAGGGTTTCCCTTCTGTATTGAGGGGTTTGTCTTCTTGGCAAATAAGTCTTTTTTTTCCCTGTATTTAAATTTAAAAATGGTTGTGGTTTTTGCGATGTGTACACGGGAAACCCCCTTTGTATCGTCAGCCCCTGCTTGCATTTTTGGTTTTCTAAATCGTGTTTTGGATTTCTCTTAAAGGGTTTTCCCCCACAAATAATTTGTTTGCAGCCTTAAAATGGAAAAAGTATACCCCTGCAGGGGAAAGGAGGTTTGTCCGGGTCTACTACGGGTTTTGCCCCTTGATGGTCTTTGGTTTTGGGGGAAAATACTTGGAATGGGAATTTTTTTTTGGGGAAAAGGGATTTTTGGAAACCTGTTTTAAAAAAGGAGTAGTTTTGGGGGGGACTATGTATCCTTCTGGGCCCATGTTTTCTCTGGGGTTTTTGAAGTTTTTTTAAAATCCCGCCTTTTTCAGTCCTGATAAAGTAACGAGGATAGGGGATTTTTAAAAAAATACTTTGTTCAATTATAGGGGCATTCTTCCTCAAGGAACTCGTTGCTGCAAAATTCTGAGTGAAAACCGCGGGGAAGAACCTAAAATTTAAAAAAACCCCAATTTTGGGTTTTGGGGGTTGTGGTGAGAGATAAAATGGAGAAGATCGTTTTGGTTTGGGGGTTTTCCGATAAATTTTAAAAAAACGAATTTTTCGGGGCACTTTGCAGCCAAAACCCATCAAGGAAAGGAAGATTTTTGTCGACTTTTTTTTCCCCAAGTGTGAACGGTTTTAAAGGGTTTTTCGCCCATGGTTGAGCTTGTCTTGGGGGAGCTTGAACGAAAAAAACCCGTTTGGGGAGTTATGAGGAGAATGTCGCAACATAAGGGAGCCAGGGACCAGACGAAGGAATAAAGGGGGAAAAACTTTTTCCGGCTTCTTCTAGAAGGCCATGATAAACGCCCAGGACGGCCCAGAGTGGCAAACCCCCAAGGGTTTATCCAAAGCGTTTGAAAGGGGTTTTAAAATTTTTTTCAAAGGAAAAACCCCCCAAAAGCCCCCACAATTTCCCCCCCGGCGATCCCACGCGGCGGAAAATGGGAAAAGACCCAAAAAATTTCCCCAATTTCCCCTGCGCAAAGATCAAAGGCCCTTGTGAGTAGGTACGGTGAAAGGGCCCGTCCCGCCCCGGGCTGGAAAAACTGTTTCCGATTTTTGAAGGGTTGCGAAGGAAAAAAATTTTTTTTGGAACCCCCGGGGGGTTTGGCATGGCGGAAACGAAAGGCCCAAGAGTTTGGAAGGTTTTTGGCGAAAACCGGTAGCAGGGGGGAAAAACGCCTTTTCCCCGGGGATATGGGCCCCGGTGGGGAAAACCCAACGTAAGGACCTCTTTTTCCCGGCCCCCCAAACCCCCCGGCGGGGGGTTTGGGAAAATTGGTGCGCGGGGAAGTTTTCTTCCCCGGGGGGGGAAGCCCCCAGGACCTCCCCGCTTCCCCCCCCCAAACCCAAGGGTTTCCCGGCCCCCCCCATAACCCCAAAACCCAGCCCCCCGCCGAAGGTTGCCGGCCCCCACAAAACCCAATCCCCCTGGGCCCAAACCCCTGGGGAAAAGGAAATGCTCCCCCCCCGCCCAGGAATTCTCGCCAAACCCTCTCTAAACTCTTGGGCACTATCATTCCAGCAAAACCCAAACACTGGGGTGATTTTCTAAAATCGCATTCGCAACATCAACAATCGGGAAAAAGAAATTTTTCCCAGCCTTGACGGGGAATTTCCCCTTTTTCCCCAAAATACCTACTACACAAGCCATCGATCCTTGCCCGGAAAATTGGAAAATTTTAAATTTTGATTTTCCCCTTTCCGGGCCACTTTTTCCCATCGCCCTTTTGTTAAACCCTTATGTTTTGGGTTTTAAACGGGGTTTTTTCCTTCAAAATCCCCTTTTTTTCAGCAGATTTTTGGGACTACCCTTTGGTTTTCGCCACTCAGTGGGGGGCCCGGGCAAAACTTATACATGGAAAAACTAGAAGCCAAACCCTTTTTTCCCACCAAAAATTCCCTTCGTCTGTCACCTGGCTCCGTTATTTTTGACGACATTCCCCCTATAACCCTAAACGCTTCAACTTTTCAAGCTCTCCAAGACAAGCCAACCCGGGCGAGCCTTCAATCCATTTCCCATGAAGAAGAACGACAAAACTTTTCCTTCCTTGATTTTTCGGGCTCTGCAAAGCTGACCACAAACTTCGTTTTAAAGTCAATCGAAACCCCCCAAAACCAAAACAAACTTCCCATTTCTACTCCACCCCACCAAAACCCAAAACCCGGGTGTATTTAAAGGTTTTCTTCCTGCATGCACTCAAATCGGGCAGAAACGAGTTCCTTGAGGAAGAATGAAACAAAAAATTGAACAGTTTTTCAAAACTCCACTTTTCCTGGGCCCTTAAAACAGAGACCTGTTTCCGGGGGGCAAAAACCCATCAAAAACACCCCCAAAGGAAGAAAAACCTCCCGGGAAAAAAAAACCTATTTCCTCCCCCCCCCAACTCCACCCCCCCAAACCCCCAACTTTTCCCCCCCCCCTCCCCCCCGAACTCCCAAAACCCCCCCCCCATCCCCCCCACCCCCTAGAAGCCCCCAAGCCCCCCCCTCACCCCGGGGGAAATAAAAAATCCCTTTTTAATACTGCAACAAATTTAAATTTGGCGAAACCCCCCAAAGCCCCCAAAACCCCCCCTTTCCGAACCCCAAATAAACCCCGGACGCCAACCCCGGAATGCCTGTGTACAACATCGAAATTTCCCCCCCCCCAAATTTAAAAAAACAACAAAAAACCCCAAGACAAAAAACCCAACGAAGCCCCAAAACCCCAATACAGAAGAACCCCGGGAAAAAATGGGCTTATCTCTATAACCAACAATTTCAACCAGAAAAATTTGGTTTTCTAAAACATAGCTAAACCCCACCCCCAAAGGGAAACTTTTTCATCGCTATCCCACATAAAAACAAAGAACACGAAAAATTTTCTCCCAACTTTCCAAAACCCCTCCCCAAGCTCCCCCAAGACTCTATAACCCCGCCCTAGTCACCCGATCAGCTTTCTTCCCCCCAACCCAAAAATTCTGAACATGACTAAAAATCCTCCGTCCCTTTCCCAAACCCCCAGGTAACCGTGTGTGACTTAAAAAAAACCCCACGGTGGGTGAAACTTGTCAAAAAAAGGAAACAAAATTATACTGCTTTTGTGTTTAAAATTTCCTAGGAAATTGCTGTCTTGGTTTAAGGTTTGCTGCAAACCATAACCCCAAAGTCCTTTTCGCAACCCGAAATGGCAAGTTTCAAACATTATTTAATTTAAAAAAGTGCTGGGGTTTTATGGACACTCCCAGCTTCAAAAACCTTGCATTTATCTACATTGAACGAAACCTCTGCCCTTTTCGACCAAGATTGGGTTTTTGTCAAAAACCTCCTGAATTTCCCAAACATCCCCTTTTGAATAAAATTATCCTACCTTTATCTTCGTGTCACCCGGCAAAATTTGCTCATACCCCTAGTAATTCCTTCATCAAGTCCTTGAAAAAAAAAAAACCAACCCAAGGGGGCCCAAGACTGATCCCCTTGGAACCCCCGCGGTACTGTCCCCCCCTTGGGCAAACCCCCCCCCAAATTTGCCCCCTCGCTTCCTTCGGGCCCCCAGTTTCCCAACCCAGACCCCCCCTTCCCCCCAACCCCTTGGCTGCCCCTTTTTTCCCCCCCTTTTGGTGAAAACCTTTAAAAAATCCTTTCCCCTAAACCCCGTAAAATCCCCTTTTTTTAACGGGTCAACCCCCCCCAAAAATTTTTTCTAAAGGAAAAAATTAGACGGCCCCGCCCTTGGACCCAGTTTACCAAAAAAGCTAGCTTACAAATTTGGCTTCTTAAAATTTTTGGCTATAAGGACTCAGAAATTTTGCCTAAAAATTTGGAGGCCGGTTTATTGGGTAATTTAAAGGGTAATTGATTTGCCCCCCCGTTTTAAAAAAGGTTTTAAAATTACCCAAATTTTCCCCCACAAAACAGACACTAAAACCTTTTAAAAGAGATAAATTAAAAATATTATTAAGGTTCACCTTAGGCCCCTTTTAGCCCAAAAAAACCCCCCCCACCCCCCCAAGGCCCCGGGCTTTTTTCCCTTAAAGAATCACGTTTCACAACCCCCCCAAACCCAGGCCTACCTTGGGGAGGCCCCAAAACAACCTGGCCCATATAAAAAAATTCCCCCGGGATAATCCGGGTTACTTCCGGAAAAAAAGGGAGGTAAAAAAAACGGCCCCTTTTCTTTCTCGGGCCAAAAAGAGCCCAAAGTTAAAAAACCCTTTCCCCACCGCCCTTTTTCATCCAAAAAATAACCCCCGTGGAAAAAAGTTTAAAAAACCCTACCCCCCCAACCCCAATTTTCATGCCTTTTTTAAAGCTTTCAAACCCCCCAAAAAATGCCCCCCCAAAAAAGCATTTAAAACCTGTTTCATAAGATGACCCCGGGCCTCTTTTGAACGCCTAAAAAATTCCCTTTTTCCTTTAATGCCCTGGGTAGAAAAATTTAAAGGCCTATTATTAAACCCAAATTTTTGGGTCAAACAAATTTGCTAATTTTTTTTAAAAGGGATAAACGTTCTTTGAGCACCCCTTTGTTTATTTCAAAAAAACGTCAATTGATACCCCTCTTTGTTTACCCCCGTAAACCAGTGATAATTTTTTTCAAACCCCCCCTCGAAATCTCAAAAGGCGAAAATCGGGGACTGTTACTGGGGGTTATTCCTACTACCCTACTTCCATTCAATTCAAAATTTTAAATTGATTTGGGGTCCTTGCCCCCCATTTTCCCCCTAAAACCCTTCAAAATTTTATTAACAAGGGATTCATTTTTTTGCCAAACTAAGCCCAAGAAATTTATTACCCCTCGTGGGGTTCTGTTCACAAAATTTTGTTTTAAAAAAACAATCCTGAACTACTTTCTAAAGAAAGTCTTTTATTCAAAATTTCCCCAGCAAAAAATTTCCAATCAATTTTAAACTAAAAGGTTAAAAAGTCTCGTAAAATTTTATTTCCCAATTATCGGGGCCTTGGGCCCAAAAAATTTTTCCCCCCAAAATAGAAATTCTCCCCGGGTCCCTATCAAAAATTTTGGGGGGAAGGGGTATATCACAACCCCTAAATTTTTAATTTTTTTCATCCCCCCCAAAAAAATTCAAACCAAACAACTCTGTATGTTTTAAACCTTAAAACAAAAATCCCCCTTTTTTATATGCAACATTAAAGGGGATCTGGGAAAACATCCCCTTCCCACCCTACCCCCCTTAACCCCCCCCCGATATTTTCCAAATTCTACTTGGAATTTTTTAAAAACCCCGGGATGTGACATTCGGGCGGGCCCATGTCCCCAACTTTTTAAAATTTAAAAACCCACGTCTCAAAAATGGCAAATAAAACCTATTTTTACCGGCCAAGCAACTAGTCTCAACTCGCCCATAAAAATTTCCTAGCACGCGACAAATTTTTTGGTAATAAATACTTAAAGACCCCCTTTTCTTTTTAAACCCCTTCCTTTCTCCTTTTTCTGTTTTTCCCAACCAAAACCCCTTTACTGCCCCTTGTAAATTAAGTGCCACGGGTTTTTCCCCCAATATCCACCTCTTTTTTGCCAAAAGGTAGTTCTCCTGGGAAACAAAAAATTTTACTACCCTGCCGGACTTCACAGTTTTTCCCCCCCCCAAAAACCCATACCACAACTTTCCTAGTTAAAAAAAAAACAGCCCCCCCCTCTTTGGGGCCAGTGCCCCCACCCCCCCCCCAACCAGATAAGTAAACCCCCATCCCGGGGCGTTAGTTTAAAATATGTTTATTATGAAACCCCAACCCACCAGGGGGCGTATTTCCAAAAGATTACAGAGTACAAAAAGGGGGGGTCCAGGACGGGGCCTCAAATTTTTTGATAGCTGAGAAAGTTACAGAGGTAATAAATTTCCCAAAATTTACAAAAAAAATTTGAACTCACAATTTACAAAGGTAATGAACCCAGGTGGGTCAGTCACAATCATGACAAGTTAAAAAAGGTATTTACAGATTAAAAGGGGTACACAAGGGGTTTTCCAAAAGGACCGGGCTCCCAAAGTTTTGATGGCTGAACGGGTTTACAAGGAAAATGAACCACAAGTTACAAAGGAAAGAACTCACAAGTTCCAAAGGTAAAAAATACTGAAAGGGAATGGTTACTTACTTTTAAAACAGGGCTGCAATCATGAAAAAAATTTTTGGGAGTAATGAGCATTCACACTTCCCCCCCCGGGTTTCACAACTGTAGTGAGTTTTTTGGGGGCAAAAATGTTGAAGCGGGAGCCCTCCCCTTCTCTCACACCACCCACACACACACACCACACACACACAAAAACACACAACACCTAAAAAACATACACACACACACAAACACACACACACACCCCAAAAACACACACCACACACACAAAACACCCAAAACACACACCCCTTTCACAAACTCATACACCCACACGAAACACACACTCATACACACCCCCCCCATTTCATCCCACACCCCAAAACTCATACTCTCACAACACACACACAACACACACACCCACACACCCACACACACAAAACACTAAATACACATACACACAAACAAACACACCCCAAAACCCACACACACACACACACAGATGCAAAAAAGGGGGTAAGCTTTATTTAAAGCTAGCAAATCAGGGATTTCTCCAAAAAGGGTTGAAATATACCACTGTGGAAAAAAATACTTACCATTTTGAACACTTCTGAGGGGAGTTTTTAAAAAATTCTTTAATTTTTAATTTCGACCCAGTAAAATAAAACGCGGGGTGTGAAAAAAACCCCCATCTGGCAAATTTTAACATTTCTTTTTTGGTCTACTTTCTGGGGGTGGTTTTTTAAACCCCTCCGAAGAATTTGTAACCCACGGAGCAGGGCGGAAAATAAACATCCAAGAGTCTCCTTATTTTTTTGGGATGCACCATAACATGGGGCTCCCCCTGAAAGTAGAATGGAAAGATACTCATTGGTGCCAAATTTCCTCCCTGATCCCCCAAGTCCATAAAATTCAGCTGAATTTTCTTTCAAAAATTTTTTTCCCCCAAAACACCTAAACGCCAAATTGTAATCTACTCCCTTTTTGAAAGCATACAGTTTTACCAAATTTTAACAGTTCATCATGAAATCTAAAAGCCCAAATGTGAATGGGATCCACAGCATGTGCACTCTGACTCCACTTTCCCCAACCCAACCAAAACCTTTTGCTGGTTTCTGACCCAAGCATGCCAAAATTTTAATTTTAATAGTTGAGAGAAATTTATGGAACAAGAATCATTTTACAATTAAACTGCCCAAATTTTTGATACATAGATGCCTTTCAGTGCAAGGTTTATGGAAACATTTCTGCTGAAGGGTAGGGCCCCAATTATTGATGCGTGCTCCAATTTCTTTAAGAGACCCAAACACTCTGTACGACAACAGAAGCACAAACCACTGCCACCAGTGGTTTGGGGAACAGAACCTCAATTTTAAAAATTTTTGCGAGAGTGTGTGCTTTTAAACTTAATTTTATCAATACATTTTTAAGGCCTCATTTTTTGGCTTCAACGCGAATTTTTTGGTTGTGATTTAAAGTTTTGGGGGGGAAATGGAGGAATGGGGGGTTTTTGGGAAAGGGGTAATATTTTCCCTGGAGTGGAGAAGTGCCGCTGTTTCCTTTTTTTACATAGATCCCCCTTCTGATTCATGGGGGCCCCCGGGGAACATTCCCTTTTTTGCCATTGAGGGGGTCCGTTGCAATGAATTTACCGCATTTTCCTTTCAGTATTTGTCCAGCAGCAATTGACAAACCCAAATTTTTCTGGACAAAACCCCCCATCTCCAAAATCCTCTCCTGGCAAAAAAGGCCCCATAGACAGGGTTTCCCCCCCCTTCCCCCTAATTAAACTCTATTGCTGACCTAAAAACCTTTCAAACAGGGCCTCACTCCTAAAGTCTGCCAACATCGTTTCCCCCAGCACTGAGACCGATAATAGGATTTTCTTTTCCCTTTCCTCTCAAAGATGTCATCCCCAAAAGCTAACAATATCCTTCATTTCCCCGCCCCAGGAAAACACACTCTCCCCGCCCCTACTCCCCGTCCTTCAAGCAGAATCCCTAACCATGTACCTAATCTGGGTAAACCCCCAACAACAAAAAATGTTTTTTTCCTTTCCCGGCATCGTCCGTCGGATTTTCCCCCGAAATAGTCGACTCCCCTTCAAACCGGCAGCATTCCCCCACTTTAGAATTCGTCAAGACGTTTTCGATGGGCTTCGTTGGGGTTTTTTAGGGATGTCCCCACTCACCCTGCCAATGCTTCTTTGGTGCTCGTTGTGGTATTCCCAGAAAACACCACATTCGTTTGGTTAGCACCGGAAGGGGGGGGAAGTTTTCCAAAGGTAGTCTTCCCGGTTTCCTCGTTGTTTTTGCCTCTCCAAAACCCTTTTCCCTTTACTTCAGCTTGGTTTCCCTGTTGCCCCGGCCCCTGACCAAGCCCCCTCTTAACCGGGGACTCACAACAAGGGGGATTACTTAAAAAATCCTCTTTTTTCCCCCTTCCCCCTTAATCGCCGTAAACCCCACCTTACAACTCGAAACTTTCTCTCACTGCTGGTAAAGTTGCTCCCAAAAGAGGGCACCTGGTTTTAGATTCCCAGAGGGCACACAAACAGGGCTTCACAGGGGCTAAATACACGTCACCCCGAAAAGTATTGGTTTGGAAATAGGTAGTTTTATGAGTGAAACAGTCTGCCTAGTTGGGGTTTTTGAGGCTAAACATTTTGGTTTGTTTTTTAAAAATTTTGGTTGGACAAATAAATGAGTTTAGAGGGGGGAGATTTAGTGGACTTGCAAATAGTGATAAAAGTTATCAGAGCTTATTTCTTGGGTAGCCTTGAGGATTGGGTTGGAAAAATTTTTTTGTTAGTGGGATGTATTGTAAAGGACCTGCCCCAGTAAGGGGGCCCCCAGGCCTGCTGCAAATGAAACCTCCTTTTTTATTTATTATTACTTATTAATATGGAGCCCAAAATGATGGGAGCTAGTACGGGGTTCATCCAACCTGTGGGAAAAAATTTAACTTTGCAACAACGGATGGTAGGAAAAAATGTTGTACGGCCCCCAAATATCTGAAAGGAAGGCAGAGGAATGAGTTTCTTTAAGATTAGGGGAAAAGCTTATCAGAAAAAAATATCACGTGGCTAAAGCTCCTGCCCTTTACACCCGGAGGGCCCCGGGGTTTGATTCCCCCGGGGTGGAAAAATTTTTAAAACGTTTTTCCTTTCACCTGTTGTCCTTTTTTCCTAGTACAAACAGGGAAAAGTGGGTTTTTAAATCGACTGGTTTTTGGGGCCCCATCCCCGGGGGGCAAGAATTTAAAGGGCCACAATGAAAATAATTAGACATCCTCATTTCGCAATGACTTTCTTTGGTTTTCCCGGGTGGTTTTAAACCCCCCGGGGGTTTAAAAAACTGAACGAAGTGTTTAAGTGGAAGAAGGTATTTAAAAAAAAGGGGAAATTAATAAAATTTTTGAGGATGGTCCCCCCAAGAGAGAACCCGGGAGAAAAGGTTTAAATTTTGAAAAAGTTTTTGATTTTGAAAGGACCTAGAACCTAACATAAGAACAAAAAAACGAGGAAAAACTGCAGGAGGGTGTTGGCCCATACTAGGCAAAGGGCCCTTTACAATTTATCCCCCTAAAAAACCCTTTGACCAAAAACCCAAATTTTTAAAGCCAACCCAAAAAATTAAACCTGATTTAAAGTCCCACTCAAATCCAACCCCCCCCACCATTACTTATCCAACCAAATTTGAAACTACCCAAAGTCCCACCTCAATAACCCCCAACCAAGGGAGACTGTTCCACTCATCAACTACCCTATTTTTCCAAACCAAAAACTTTCCTATGTTTCCCTTTTTAAAAACTAAACAAAACTAATTTTTAAAACCATTACTGCGGGTTCTCTCCTTTGGGGAGACTCCTAAAACCTTATTAATATCCCCTTTTTTAATACCTACTTCCACTTAAAACACTTCGATCAGGTCTCCCCTCATTTTTTTCGTCAAAAAAGTGAAAATTAAATTAAAGTGTTCAAACTTTTTCAAAGGGAAAATTTCTAATGCATGTAATTTAAAATTTTTGTCATCCTAAAAACGAATGTTTTCTAAAAGAATTTATGTCCCTTTATTCTTGAAAAATGTCTTAAAACTCTGGGATTTTTTTTGCTCTTAAACATTACTTCTCTCTTTCTTTTTTTCTCTGCCAATTTAAAATTTAATAGCTTATTTTTTTTTCCGGTAGATCCCTTTTAACTCTAAAAACTTTGTTTTAGAATTTCAAAGGCTCTCTCCCCCTCTGTCTGTCTGTCTCTCCTCCCTTCTCTGATCCACGGGGGGCACTGCGTCAGTGTTGCTGACTGATCCACCCGGCTGCACTGCGTCATGTGGGGTCTCCCTTTAACCACTGGCGCACTGTTCAGTGTGTCTGAAACCAAATGGCTGCCCCTCGCAGTTGTTTTCTGACTGAAACCACTGGTATGAGGTGACACGTCCACAAGGGGGGTAAGAAATTAGACATGAAAACATTTTAAGTTAGACATAAGAACATAGGGAAAATATTTTTTTGGAAATAGGGGATTTAAAGAGTGGAACCCTCCCACCTAGTTTTGGGGGAAATTGGGGGCTGGGGGCTTTGGGGAGTTTCAAATTTAAAGGGTTTAATAAGTACAAAGAGTGGGAGGGGTTGGTTTTAGTGGGACTTCACATCGGGGGTTATTTTTTGAGTGGCATTGAAAATTGGGTTTGGGGAAAAAGTTTTTTTAGTGGGATGAATTGTAAAGGGGCCTGCCTTTGTATGGGCCAACGGGGCCCCCTGCAGGGGTTCCTCCTTTCCCAATTTTCTTAAATTCTTTTATTATCCATTTAAATGCTCACGAACAGAAGGAGCCTGGTCAATAAAAACACTGGAAAAACATCTTCCCCAAAATTTTTTTCACTTACTTTAGAAGGCAATCGGGACTTTTTTGTCCCTTTAAAACACATAAATGGCAAACCGAAATAAAAAAAGTCAGTTTACTTTTCCCAAAAAAGGCCCTTTTATTTTTTAAGATCTGGTTTAACCCTTTTCCCTTAGGGTTTTGATCCCTTTAGGTCTTTTTAGAAATTGCACGGCAGCGGCAGCAGCGACTTCCAAGCTCCATACCCCTTTTTCCAACTACCCCGAGGCTACCAAAGCTCCTATGATGACCTAGTTAAAGCAAAACTGGCACAAACCCCAAAGAGCACCCAGAAAGAAACCAAAAAATTTTCCAAAATTTAAACCCCACAAATCGAAAAAAATAGAAAACAAAAAAGGGAAAACTGCAAAACAAACCGAAAGCAACACCCCGCTGGGCCCGCCCAACAACTAAACCCCAAGCTTTGTATACTACAACTTCTTTTTTAACAAAAACAATTCCTGTAGTATTAAAAGGCGCCTTCTAAGAGGGAAAAAGCACCAAGGGGCCCGCAAAAAACACCGAAAAATCAACTATCAACAAGTTAGCCAAAGGGGGAAAGCCGGGTCGCAACCACCCCAAAATAACCACCACTCAAGGGGACACCCAACCCAAAAACAACCCAAAAATGGGTGCCCCCCGCCCCTCCTCCTCCCCCTCTTCCCCGGATTCCCCCTACCAAGTAGTCTCTCACGAATTACCAACGATCCAGATACCCAAAAGAATTTTCAATCTCCAAAATTTGCTATTGAAAAATTTTTGAATCTTCGAAAAGACCTAACAAAAAAAAAGCCCAGGATACCCAACCGGAAAAAAAATCCTCAGTCTTGAAAAAAAAGTTTAAAAAACACCAGGAATGACTAAACTGTGACAAGACCATCCAAAAAGTTTATAGATACCCTACCCAAAAATAATATCTTCCCTTTTACCAAAATTTTAAGAACAGTAAAAGAATGGAAAAAACAACTTATTAACCAGTTCCCGCGACTACTTTTTCTTTTCCAAGAAGATAAAACTGAACAAGATAAACATCCGGGAAAGCATAAAAAGTTAACAGTCCACTTTTTCCCATGATAAGAAACCCAAAAAAACATAAAAAAAATTTCCTGCGTTTAAAAAAGGGCCAAACAAGTGTTTTTTGTAAACCCAAATCGAAATAAAAAAAGCCAGGGTTTCTAGGGTCCCCTTGTGAAAAAGGTTAAGCTTTGATTCCACCACAGACAGGAAAAAGACTTAATTATTGCTCTATTAAAATAAAGAAAGAGTATAAAATAAAAGATGGTCTTTCCAAAAAACATCAGAACCCCTGTAAGAGAGTCCCGAAAAAATTAAAAGGGGGAGAAAAAACGCACAATACCCCAATGCTTTCCCCACGGGATGGGAAAAAACTTGTTTTGGAAAACAAATTTGGTCAACTGAACCAATTTACGAACGAGAAAGACTAAACACATTTTTTCAAGGGGGACAAACTTACAGAGAATAACCTTTAAAAAATGTCCCAAATTAAAAAAACCCACGTAGTGTAATGTAAGTTTTTCTCCATTAAATTTTTCAAATTTAAATTTTGCAATCTCTTAGTAATTAAAATAAACAACTACCTCCTTTTGTGATTTTTCTAGTAAGCATAAGCACCTTTTGTAATTTCTTATTTTCAAATTTTTTTCTTTTAAAAATTAGCTTTAATTGAACTTTCTCGCCTTTTTATTACCCCATATTTTTTTTAAAAACTGTCAATTGGGAAAACTTACTAAAATTAATAAAATCAATTTTTTCTAAAATTTTTAATTTACTCTTAACATTTTTTTACATTTAAAAAACCATTACTTGTCTAATTTTCATTACCTGTTTTTTAAAACCACCTTTACTATCTTAGAGTACCTTAATTACCTGTACTGCCATATAACCAAGTATAACTACCCAAAGGGAAATATTGAATGAAATAAACATTACCTTTTCACTTTTTTTTAATCCTTATTACTTACTAAAATTTTATTAAAAAACCATATTTACAACCCGTCCAAATTTTAAATTTTGTATATTTAAAAATCATCGAAAATTTACCCCCTAACATTTTGTTGGGCCCAAAACTTCAAGTTTGTATATTTAAAACCCCCAAACCCTTTTTAAAAATCTTTTGTACCTGTGGGACCTGTGTACCTGGGGCCTGTCCACCCCTCTTACTATCATTTATAACCAAGACATTACCATTTCATTTTTTTTTACTATTTTTCTTTTGGGACTTTAATTTGGGGAATTTTATTTTGTCCCAATTTTAAAACTAGTTATAACTATCTTGCAACAACCTATACCAGACTCTAGTGCAATTGCAAGTACCCCTTTCAAATTGTATTTTTTTTTTTTTAAAAAGTTTTTTATTATAAAAATTTAAAACCATCTTTTCCAATTTTAAATTTTTTTACCATTACTTAAAATTTTAATTTCCCCCCATATATTTTTTCCTTTAATTTTTGCTTTATATAACTACCCTAGTTTATATATTCACAAAATTTTTTAAAATAATCCAAAGGGGCTATTCTCAGGTGGGTAAAGTAGAATAAATTCACAAATTTTTTCCATTTTATTCCCAAAAACTCATTTAAAAATTTATTACCACTTTATTGTTTCAACCCCAACCTATATTTGTCCCCTTTTTTTTTTTTAATTTTTTTTACTATAAATTTTAACTTTAAAAAAAATTCCCCTTTTTATAAAACCTACTATCCCTATTTCCCCAAACCCATTATTTTATTATCACTTTTTGTATTTTTCCCTTTTATATTTTCCTCCTTTTTTTTAGCTTTTTAAAAAAAAAAAAAAAAAAATAAAACCCTTTCTCATTTTTTTACATTTGGTTTTAAAAAACAGGGGCTATTTTTTAGCTTAAGACTATTTACTTTGGGGTTTTAAAAACTTAATTCTAAATATAATTATCAACAAATCTTTTGATTACAAGCATTGATCCTGAAAAACCAAAACCCCTTATTTAATGACTTAAATGAAAACAAAAAAGTTACTGTAAATTTCTACAAATGCAGAACAAATCAAAGGCCTTCTCAGTGCCAACAACAACATAACTATCTTTAAAATAAAAAATTTCAATCTTTAAGCAAGCATTAAAGATGACCTCATAGGGATTACTAAATTCCTTTCATGCCCCCAATTTTTGTCCATCATTCACTAACTTGGGAAAACCCGGGTAAAACCCGATAGTAAAAGAGTCTATGCAAAACCTGGTTAAACAGCCCCTACACAACTTTACCAGACCAACAAGGGGGGGGCACAGCCATATACTTAAATCAGACCAACTAAAAGTATCACTAATACTTGCACAAGGGGGAAAACAAGGGGAATAATAATTGCTACATTCAAATCCAAAAAACCCCACCAAAAAAAACCCCTCCAAATTTATAAAAATCACAAGTTCCCCAGTCCAAAAATTAGCCAATTTTGCAAAAACCCAGGAAGTATGATAACCGATGCACGCATGAGCAAAGACACTTACTACTTCTCAAAGGGGACTTTAATTTAAATCCCCCTGCAAGATCAGACCCACACGTTACCCGAATTCCAAACACAAATGAATAACTGTAAAAGGGTTTCTACCAACCGTAACAAAACCTACAAATTTAAAAAGAGACTGTGGTTTTCCCCACTTGACCACAAACTGGACCAACAAACCCTATCCCCTTTTAAAAACAGGCATAAATTTCAATTTAAAACCACAGAAACCCCAACCCCCACAAATTTTTCCTCAAAAACAACTCTTGGAAAAATACCCCAAGACACACTAAAGTCACCCCCAACTTCCCAATGAGGCAGCCATTAAAAAACTCACAACAGAAAATAGCAAACCCTTGATTGGGACACTGAGCTAGAAAAACTTAAAAGAATTTTGGGCGAAAGTATTAATAAATTTTTAAAAAAAAACCCAATACCTCTATAACAAGCACGCCCCAAAAAAAATAAACAGATGAAAAGCTAAGGAAAACCCGAACCCTCCCGGGTAACAAAACCCCGCATTCTCAAAACCATAAAAACAAAACCCAATATAAAAACAGTAAAAGAAAGGGTCCCATAAACCCGAGAAACAAACAAAACGTTACTCGCAATCCTAACCCCCCTGATAAGAAAGGGGAAAAAATTATATTATAAACAGATTTTCCCAAATTTGGAGGGGATATAAAAAAGACCTGGAAAAAAAACCCACAGAAATTCCCGGGAACAAAAAAGATAACACGAAAAAGGCGAAATAAAATTAGCAAAATCAATGAACCCCCAAATCCCACCAACCCGAAACCGCAAACGACCCAATGATTTTTTCTCCACTATAAAGGGGAAAACCTTTCCAAAAAAATCCCAAGCTCAGATACCCCAAACCAAAAGACTAACCCCCCCGGCAACTCCCCTTTAAAACATTTCCCCAGCTCCGCTAACCCATACAAGTTCCCCCCTTTTTACAACGCTCTAAAAAAAAAAGGCAGGAGATTTAAAAACATTAACCCCCCCTTTTTAAAACAAAAAACTGTCACAAGTGCTATCCCAAAAATCATTGCAAAAACTCTTTAACAAATCCCTAAAACCTCCACCTTCCCCCCACATACCCCAAAATAGCAAGGGCACCCCGTCCCCAAAGGGGGAGACCAAAGGAAATTGAATAACTATAGGCCAATATCCAACTTACCCCCTCTCTCAAAAAACTTCGAAAAAAATTTAATTTTAAAACCCAAAATTTCTCCCCACATTTTCTCCCAAAAAAATACTCCCAACCCCCGCCAAATTTGGGTTCAGGCCTAATTTAAAAAAAAAAATGATGCATTATACACAAAGCTGGAACATATATACAAAATGCAAAAAGAGAAAAAAAAAAGTCCCACGGGAAAATTTTTTGCTTTTGTAAAGCTTTTGATACAGTTGACCATGACTTTCTCCACGTAAAAATTTCACACTATGGTATAAAGGGCACTCCCTCAAATACCTCAAATCACAACCTCAGCAAAAGAAAACCAATAAAGTGTACCCCAAATGGGGGAAACTCTTCTGGGGCAAACCCAAATTAAAAAGTTGGGGTTTCCCCCAGGGAAGGGGCCCAGGCCCCTTTTCTTTCTCCTATACATAAATACCTTCCCCAAATTTCTTTTCAATTACTAAAAACCCACACTAATTTGGGAGATGACCCTACAACGCTTTTTCCCACCCACCCAGGGCACGCTAGCCAATACTGAAAATACCGAAAAACCAAAAAAAATCTACCCCGGGTGAGGACTAACAAAATTACACTAAACAATTACAAAACCCTACTTCTTTTATTTGGTTAAAAAAGAGCTACAGATGTCCCTCTTTAAAATAATGATAAACGGGTCAACCCCATCACAAAAAAACAGAGGGAAAATTCTTTGGAAAACCACCTTTAAATAGACTCAAATTTCATTTCACAAATACAACAAATTTCTAAAAAATTTTCCCAAAACTGTAGGGATACATCGAAGAACGTACTTTTGGGTTTCCCCAGCCTTTCCCCCTGGGCCCCATAACACTCCTTTTTTACCCCAAACTCACCTATGGAATTTGTGCATGGGCCTCAAAAAACAATTAACCCCTCTCCCCGACCACTAATTACAAAACAAAAGGCGCAGTTTTGAAAAGATAACCAAAAATTTACACAAGCAGCACCCTTTCCCCCAATATTCAATACACTAAACCTACTCACCCCTACAAAAACCATATTTTACTGCACCTATTTAAAACATAGAACACTTTCCCCCTGAAAATTTGCCCTCCCCCAAACATCTCCCTTTCCAACCTCAAAAAAGAACACATGACCCTAAAAACAAGGACAGATCACTCCCTTTGGGTGTTTTCCCCGTGTCCATCTCACACATGCAAAAACCAATGCACAAAAAAGGCCCTAAAATCTTGGGAAATTTATTACCTGTAAATATAAAAAAAAACCCCAAACCCTTTTTTTAAATTCAAGTCTCTTTTCAAAGAACCTTTCTCCCCCAAAAACCCAAAAAAATACTGAATAAAGAACCTTAAAATTGTAAAAATCTTAAAAGTTTCTCACAATTAAATCACATAAAAGTTAAACCCAAAAACCTAAAACTTTTTTATTTTTTTAAATACACTACCTAAACCCGAAAAAATCCATACGAAATGAATGTCCCAAAAATGCCTGCAACCATATGACCCCGCTTTGTAAAAAACCCTTTGTGCTTTATAGTTATCTGTTTACAAAAATGTATGTCACTGATTTTTATCATTGTTAGTTAAAATTTTTTAAACCAGCCCGAAAAAGCTAAGCCCAAAATAAAAAGTGGGGTTTTTGGGATGCTGCCTTAAAAAGTAAATTTTTTTTTACCTCTATAAATGCCCCAAATTTTTAAATAAAAATAAAAAAAATAAATAAAAAAAAAATTGTGAGCCCCATCATAAAAAGTCCCGGGGGCCTCAGCAACTTTAAACAGCTTTAAATTTGGGTTTTCTTCTCTAATGAATTTTCTTATCTGGGGGAAGAGCGTCAGGGAAATGGTCAGCACCCCTGAAGTCTCAAAAAGGGTTCATAACTGTGAACAATTCCGAAACTCCAACCAAAAATTTAACCAAAAGAAAAAGTGTTACTTTTAACTGCCCGGGAAAATTTTACCAACCTTAAAGTAGCATAAACCCAAATTTTTCCTGGAGAGAGTTCCGGGGGGCAACGGGGCCCCCCCGGCCCGGTTTTGTGGAACCCGGCCCCCCTGGTGGATCAGGGGCCTATCAACCAGGCCCGTTCTCTGGGGTGCACGCAAACCCCAAAGTACAAAACCACAGCCCCGCTGGTCAGGAACCGACTTTAGGGGGCTTTTCCAGACCAGCCCTTTAAAACCCGCAATGGGTCTGTTGGGTAATCTTCACACGGGGAGGGGAAAAAACTTGTTAGGAAAAAAAATTTAGGTCAACGACACAATCACGAACGAGAATGATCTATCACGATTTCTCAGGGATACTAATCTTACAGAGAATACTAAACAATGTCCAACTTAAAGCCTACGTAGTGTAGTGTATGTTTTGCTCCATTATTGTTCAAATTTCATTGTGCAATCTCTTAGTAATTAAATAATCAACTACCTCATTTTGTGATTTTACTAGTAAGCATAAGTCACCTTATGTAATTTTCTTTTTTACTATTTTTTTGCTTAAACATTAGCTGAATTGATACTTTCTCTGTCCATATTATTACCTCATTTTTTTTAAATACTTCAATTGATATTACTTACTAAAATTAATAATTATCATTTTTACTAAAATTTCAATTTACTCTTTAACATTTTTGACATTTAATAACCATTATTTGTCTAATTCCCTTTACCTTTTTAATACCACATTTACTATCTTAGAGTACTCTTAATTACCTTGTACTGCCATATAACCAAGTATAACTACCAGTGCAATATTGAATGAAATAAACATTACCTTTTCACTTTTTTGTAATCATTATTACTTACTAAAATTTTATTAAACACCATATTTACTACCAGTCAATTTTACTTTTGTATATTAAACATCATCGTATACTTCCCATAACATTTTGTTGCCAAATCTTCAAGTTTGTATATTCAACCCCAACCTTTATATTATCCTTTTGTACCTGTGTACCTGTGTACCTGGGTACCTGTCCACCATCTTACTATCATATTATAACCAAGACATTACCATTGTCATTTTTTTTTACTATTATTCTTTTGGTACTTTAATTGTGAATTTTATTTTGTCAATTTAAATCTAGTTATAATCTTGATCTTGTCAACAACCTATACCAGACTCTAGTGCAATTGCAAGAAACCATTTCAAATTGTATTTTTATATTAACAAGTTATATTATAATTCATACCATCTGTCCATTAACTTTGTTTACCATTACTTAATTTTAAATTCCCCCTTTTATATTTTCTCCTTATTAGCTTTATATAACTACCCTAGTTTATATATTCACAATTGTTAAAATAATCAAGGTGCTATTCTCAGGGGCTAAAGTAGAATAAGTTCACAATTTTGCCATTATATTCCAAAGCTCATTTATTGATTACCACTTTATTGTTCAACCAAAACCTATTATAGTCCTTTTATATTATAATTTTATACTATAATTCTAACTTTAAAAAATTACCTTTATAGTACTACCTACTATCATATTCCCAAGCCCATTATTGATTATCACTTATTTGTATTAGTCCCTTTTATATTGTCTCCTTTATTTTAGCTTTAAAAAAAAAAAAAAAAAAAAACTACCTTAGCTCATTATTTTACATTTGTTTAAATAATCAGGTGCTATTTTTTAGCTTAAGACTATTTACTTTGTTTTATACTTAATTCTAACTATAGATTCACTACAAATCTTATATTACAAGCATTGATCCTGATACCAACCCTTATTTAATGATTAAATGAATCAAAAAGTTACTGTAATTACTACACTGCAGAACAATAAAAGGGCCCTTTCTCAGGCCAACAAAACATAACATTTTTAACTAAAATTTTCAATCTTTAAGAAAGCATTACGATGCCCTCATGCTTTACAAAATTCCTTACAGCCAATAGTCCATCATTCACTAACTAAAACCTGCAAAAGCCTGATAGTACAGATGTCTATGCTTTCCTGTTACCAGCCAACACAACGTACCAACCAAAAAGGGGGGTGGCACAGCCATATACTAACCCAAACCCAACTAAAGTATCACAAAAAATTGCAAAAGGGATGAAATGGGGAATATATAATGCAATTTCAAATCCAAATACCAAAAAAAAAACCTTTTACTTTGATAAACATCACAAGTTCCACATCAAACATTAGCCAATTTATAAAAAACCTAGGAAGTAGAAAACCGATGCACGCATAAACAAAGAAACTTACTACTCTCAGGTGACTTCATTTAAATCCCGCAAGTCGGGACCCACACGTTACTGTTTTCCAAACACAATGAGAAACTGTATGTTACCCCAAAACAGTAACAAAACCTACAAATTACAGAACTGTGTTTCCCTATTTTGACCACATTCGCCCAAAACACCATACCCCCTTTAAAATCAGGCATAATTACAATAAACCACAGACCACTACCCAAATTTCCTCAAAAAACCCTTTTGGGTAAACACCCCAAGACACTATAAAGTCACCTTCAATTCCCAAAGAGGCACCCCATTAAAACTTCACAACAAGTAGCAAACATATTGGCACACTGGCAGAAATTATACAGATATGACGAATGTTTTAATAATTTTTAAAAAAAAGACCCAAATACCTCAAAACAAGCCTCCCCTAAAAAACTAAACAGAGACACTAAGAGACGAACATCCCTGCAAACACCCGCATTCCAAAACCCATAATACAAAACACCAATTAAAAACAAACAAAATGGGTCACAAAAACCAAAAAATAAACAAAACTTACTCGTAAATCCTAACCAGCCTGAAAAGAAGGGCAAAAAATTTATTAGAAACAGATTATCCAATTTAGGGGTATATAAAAAAGACCTGGAAAACCCTATCAAAAATTCTGGGAACAAAAAAGATATCACAAATGGCGAAAAAAAATTGAAAAAACAATGAACCCCAACTCCCACCAACAAAACGAAAACCCCAAATGATTTCTTCTCCACTATAGGGAAAAACCCTCCCAATAAAATCCCAACTCAGATACCCCCCCAAATGACTACCTCCCCGGAAAACTCCCGAACACACTTCCTCCCGCTAACCCATACAAGTCCCCCTTATTATCAACGCTCTAAAAACAAGGCAGGAGTTTTAAATACTTACCACCCTTTATAACAAAAAACTGTCACAAGTGCATCAAAAAATCATTGCAACACTCTTTAAAAAATCCATAAACCCTCCCCCTTCCCCCCACATACTCAAAATACAAGGGCACCCCGCCAAAAAGGAGGAGACCAAAGAGTTGAAAACTATAGGCAATATCCAACTTACACCCTCTCCAAAAATCTTCGAAAAATTAATTCAAAACAATCTACCCTACATTACTCCCAAAAAATACTCCAAAACCCCGCCAATTTGGGTTCAGGCCTAAAAAAATACAAGATGCTTTATACACATGCTGGAACAAAACACGCAAAAAAAAAAAAGAATCCACGGGGGGTTTAATGACTTTGTAAGCTTTTATACGTTGACCATACTTTCTCCCGTAAAAAATTTTCCACATGGTATAAGGGGCCCCCTCAAAACCTCAATCACACCCAGCAAAAGAACCAATATGTGTACGCAAATGGGCAAACTCTTCCGCAAACCCAAATTACAGTTGGTGTCCCACAGGGGAATGCCTAGGCCCCTTTTCTTTCTCCATACATAAAACCTTCCCCAAATGCTTGCATTTCAAAAACCCCCCTATTTGCAGATGACACACAAGTCTCTCCACCCGAGCCCATCACCTAGCCAATACTGAAATACCGAATTACCGAAAATATCTACCTGATAGGACTAACAAAATTACACTAAACAATACAAAACCTACTTCTTCATTTGGTAACAGACTACAGATTCCCTCTTTAAAATAATGAAAACGGGTCACCTATCACAAAACAAAAAGAGGGAAAATTCTTAGGAATCCACCTTGAAAAGACTCAAAATTTTTACACATTACAACAAATTTCTAAAAAATTTCCAAACTGTAGGCAACACGAAAACGTACAAATTTTCCCCACAGTCCTCCGGGCCCCAAACACTCTCTTTTTTACCCCTATCTCACCTATGGAATTTTTGCAGGGGCTCAACAACATTTAAACCATCTCCCCGACCACTAATTTCAAAACAAAAGGCGCATTAGAATATAAAAAAATCTCACTACAGCAGCACACTCCACCATTATTAAACCTAAACCTACTCACCATACAAAACCATACTTTTACTGCACCTATTAAACATAGAACACTTTCCCCCTGAATTAGCCCTCCCCTCAAACATCTCCCTTTCCAACCCAACAAACACATGACTAACACAAGGCACAATCACTCTTTGATGTTCCTCGTGTCCATCCACCTATGCAAAAACCAAACACATAAAGGCCCTAAAATCGGGAAATTTATTACCTGTAAATATAAAAAAAAACACACCTGTTTAAAAATTCAAGCCCTTTTCAAAGATCCTTACCACCCAAAACCAAAAAAATACTGAATAACTGAAACCTTTTAAATTGTAATCTTAAATGTTTCTCACAATTTTAAATCACAAAAAAATTTTAAAACCTAAAACCAAAAATTTTAAATTTTTTTTTTAAAATACACTACCTAACAGAATACTCCATTACGACTGAATGTAAAAAAACAATCCCATGAAAACCATTGCCCCTGTTTTGTAATCTCATTTGGCTTTATATTTATTGTTTAAAATAATTTTTATTTCATGTTTTCCCAATCATTGCTTATTTAAATTTTTAACCCCACCCCCGAAATGCTATGCTTTAGTAAAAAGGGGCTTTGGCATGCGTCTTATCTGTATTTTTTTGTACCTCTATATATGCCCAAATTGAAAATAAATAAAAAAAAAAAATAAATAAAAAAATTTGGGGCCCCCTCATCATACAAGTCAGGGGCCCTAAAGAAACTTAACCCATTTTTAAATTAGGTTACTTTCTCAATAAATTTTTTATCTGGGGGGGAAGATGTCGGAAACTGGTCAAAACCATGAAGCTCAAAGAGTTTCTTTAACCTTTTAAATAAATTCCTAAAACTCTCTACCAAAAAAGGGTTAAAAAAAACCGAAAGAGTGTTACTTTTAACTCCCTGAAAGTTTTGACCACCCTTTAAAAGTAGCTTCCCTGGATTTTTCCTGGAGGGTTTCCGGGGTCAACCCCCCCGCGGCCCGGGTCTGTGCCCACCCTCCTGGTGGATCGGCCCTGTTCAACCAGGCTGTTGTGCTGGCTGCCCCGAAACCAAGTACAAGCCACGGGCCCAGCTGGTCGGGAAACCCGACTTTAGGTGTTATCCAGACCCAGCTTAAAATACTCCCAAGGGGCCCTTTTGGGTTAATCCCCCTTATGAAAGGCGGGGAGGCAGTTGAACATTCTCGGGCCCCTGACACTTATTTTTGGCCCCTTTAACGTGCTAGTGACCCCCCCTTGTTTTTCATTGGGGGGATGTTGCATCGCTGCCAAGTTTCTGCTTTCGAGTGAGTGGTTTTTTTTGGGGCAAGTTCGGTACTATTCCCCCTAGGGTTTTCCAGGGGTTAAAATAATCATGTATCCCCCCCGTCTGGTTTAAAGGGGGGTACAGGTTTTGGAACCTCCTGGCTCCCAGTAAATTTAGGTTTTTTTATCTTCCCCTTATGCACACCCGGGGGGAAAGGGTTTTCTGAAAAATTTTCTAGGTCAGCAATTTACCTGTCTTTAAAAATGCTGTTGTGTGCAAACAATTTTTCCAGCCCCAGATAGAACAAGTGACATGAAAAAGGTTTTATTTGGGTTGGCCTCCCCAAATTTTTTAAGGTTTCATTAAACCATCCCCGTTATTTTTTGAGATTTCGATTGATAAAAATGTTTTTGGTCCCTTTAAGGGGAGATCCCCCAAACATGTTCACTCCCCGGTCTTTTAAAATAGGGTTTTTGCTCTATTTTTGTTTTCCCGAATTTTTTTGTTTTCTGATGAAGATTTTTAAATTTTTTTGTGTTTTTCCATATTGAGTAAATTTAAATTTTTCATCGTTGAACTTCAATTGTTTTTGCAGCCCCCGAAAGATTTGGTTGATTTGGGCCGCCCGGGCCTTGCGTGTCTGCAATGGAAGACACTGTCAGCAGATTGGGTGTCATCTTTCAAAAGGAAAAACACGGGTGCTGTGGCTGGAAAAATCCCCTTTTTTATGTCGGAAAATGAGGGTGAGGAAAAAAGATGGGAGCGAAATTTCGTGCCTTTTTGGAACAGAGCTTTTCACCCAAACTCCCCCGGGGCTTTACTCTGTTGACGATACCTCTGTTTTCTGTTAGGAAGGGAAAATTTTAGATCCATCGACCGGGCTTTTTTCCCTTTTTTTCCCTTTTGCAAGCATTTTTTGCGCTTTTTTACCCCCATGGTCACACTTGTGAAAGGGTTTTGCAAAATTTTGTTATTATAACATCTGCCTTCTTTTGTCTTTTTTAGTGCATTTAGGGCCCTTTTGTAGTGATCCCAAAAGTTGAGGGGGAGACGGACAACCCCGTTCTAAACCCTTTTTTGCCCTGGGGGTTTGTAACTGATGGGTTTTTTAGATGGGTGGCGATCTTGCTTCTTATGACCCTTTCAAAATTTTTATGATATGGGGGTTTAGTGCTATTTGGGCTGTATTTTTTTGCTGTTGCTTTTAAATGCCTCCTTTTTTGGATTGGGGGGGGAAAGTCTTTTTGCTTTTAGTAACCATTTTCCCTGCCCCCCCTCCCTGGATGGAAAAAGGGGCCCTGATAGGGGGTTCCCGCCGTTCTTGATGAAAAACGGGTTCCATGAGTTGGGCCCCGGGGCCGAGTGCATGGGCATGTAAATTTTATTTTGCCTGGTTTGAAGCTTTTTGGGATCAGGGGTAAAAAATTGGATAGGCCCTTTTTGTTTAAACAAAATTTTGTGGCTACCATAAAAAAATTTTTTTTGATCTTACTTCCCGCTGGTTTAAACGGCTTGCTAAAAAAAAGAGTCATATTGGGACTTGAGAGCTCACTCATTTCCCTTTCTGTATCTGTTTTTGGACCCATTTGTTTTTAAAATTTTGGGGCCCCCAAAACTGGGACGTTGTTTTTCGACTTTGATTTCATAGGGGAAGAATACTTTGGTTTTCTTTTGATTTATTTTGAATTTTAGTTCTTCCCCGGGTTCCTGGGCCCCCTATAAGATTCCCTTTTGCTTAAGTTTGATGTTTTCAAATTTTTTACCCACCGTGTCTCCCCACGCATTTCAAGATATATTTATCTCTTTTTTTTGCCACTCTGAATTTTTTTTTCCGTCGCCTGTAAAGGGAGCGGGGCCCTTCCCCTTTTATTTTACATCTACCCCCTTTCCTTTTCCCTTTGGGGGGAAAAA
>NC_069446.1:34194320-34250881 GCF_026875155.1 Cherax quadricarinatus | reverse complement strand
GCCCTAATGATGCCGGATAGCACAAGTTAAGGAGAGCAAACGCGAAGAAAGGGTGGAGAGCAAGAACAAATCGGAAGTAGTAACGATGAGTGTGGTGAGTACGGCGCCGAGAATTTGTTCTGCTGAGCAGTTTCAAGGTTCGGTGGCCTTGCCCACCATAATGGCGGTGGTTGCGAACGGGAAGAAGTCTGAAACGACCCGTTTGTTCTTCGACAGTGGGGCACGGAGAGCCTTCATAGCGGAGAGTCTAGCAACTAGGTTGAAGCTGGAGACAGTTGGTAAAGTTGACAAGAAGGTGGAAGGGTTTGGTGGGGAAGTCCCATGCAGGTCTTATCCAGTAGTCAATGTGACGGTCAGGATAGCCGGGCATCGACAGGAAATTTCAGCCTTGATAGTGAAGAGGCTGCCCAATATCATTACCACTAGGGGACTGGCTACAGCAGTCAAACGTTTGAGGGAGTTGGGTGTGAAGCTAGCGGAACCAGACATTGCTACAGACAATGTTAGTAATGTAGGAATCTTGGTACGAGGGGATTACATAGACGAGTTCGTGTCTACGAGAAGGGTTATCAAGGAGGGTGTGGGCCTGTACAGGACTCCAGTGGGGTACATCGTAGGAGGCAGAGTACCAGCTCACTTCCCTGTGGCCCCAGGAAAGGAGGGCTCTGGTATTACAGCGACTGAGGCTGTACTGGTGATGCGGATTGGTGTGCACGAAGGTCTGTCAGAGACACAAGTTGGCATATCCGACAGTGAGCCGGTCCATAAACTATGGGACCTGGATGTAGTAGGGATTAAAGGTGACCAGCCGCCCCCCGAACACGAAGAGACGTATCGAGATTACTTGAACCATGTGCAGTTCAGGGACGGACAGTACTGGGTGCGACTCCCATGGAAACCGGGACACCCAACGCTGCCCACTAATTTCAAGAAGGCACGGGGTCAGTTGAATTCATTGGTGAACAGCCTGACCAAGAAGGGTCTGGTGGGGAAATATGATGATATTATTAAGGAACAGCTGGCCCTTGGGTTCATTGAGAAAGTGCCCAATGCCAGCCCTGGGGAAAACACCCATTATCTTTCACACATGGCAGTCACCAAGGAGTCGGTAACCACTCCCATCAGAGTAGTCTTCAACTGCAGCTCGCAGGCGAGTCCCCGAGAGCCATCGTTGAACGACTGTCTGCTCACAGGGCCCTCCCTGATGCAGAAATTAGCAGATGTGTTGTTGAGATTCAGGACAGAACAGTACACCTATGCGGCAGACATTAGCAAAGCCTTCCTACGTATTGGGTTGCAGCCACAAGACAGGGACTACACAAGGTTCTTGTGGTTGGCTGACAGGGAGGTGCCCAAGCAAGGGTATGATACCTACAGATTCAGGGCAGTGTTGTTTGGTGCCACTAGTTCACCATTCTTATTACAAGCTACCATAGACTACCACCTTGTGAACTGTAACAGCCCGCTTAAAGAATTACTGAAGACCCTATTTTATGTAGACAACATGCAAGGTACCACCTCAGATGAAAGGCTGTTGATGGACATTTACCGAGAGTCTAATCAGGAGATGCTCTCAGCTAACATGCCATTGAGAGAATGGGTGACAAACAATCCAATGTTGCGGGGCACAGTGGAACGTGACTATGCTGGTTACTCAGTACCTGAGGTAACATCGGTGTTGGGACTGGAGTGGGAAATCAAGGAAGACAGACTTAGGCTAAAGAGGAAGCCTGATGGGGAAGTGAAGCTGACCAGGAGGTCTTTGCTGATCAAAGTGCAGACTGCCTTCGATCCTTTGGGTTTGTTGACACCCATCACCATTCGAGGGAGGAACAGACCTGGGAGCTGAACCTAGGTTGGGACGACCCCCTGCCAGAAACAGTCTGCCAGGAGTGGGATCTGGTTAGCAAAGACCTAGCGGAATTGCATGAGTTCACATTGCCCAGGTCCATCGGGTGCACCGGGCAGGATTATGACTTGCACGTCTTCTGTGATGCCTCCTCCAGGGCCTATGGGGCAGTAGCGTATTTGGTGGCCGGTGACCAAGTCAATCTGGTCACCAGTCGTGCGCGGGTGATGCCCCTGAAGGATTGCTCGATCCCAAAGCTAGAGCTCACGGCGATGTTGCTGGGAGCAAGACTTGGTAAGTACGTAGAGGAGGTGTTGAGTAATCTGAGGGTGACACACACCTATGTATGGACAGACTTGGAGGTGGCCTTGCAGTGGGTCCAGAACGACAGGTCTAAGCTCCCCTATGTCAGGAATCGGGTAAAGGAGATACGGGAACTGCAGTCGACGTCAACAATTCTGTATGTGCCTACAGATCAAAACCCAGCCGACCTAAATAAGCGAGGGGTGACACACAAAAAGCTGAGTAAAAGTGAGATTTGGTTCAAAGGCCCAGACTGGTTACCGGCAAGGGATTGCTGGCCAAAGCAGAAATTCGTGGAGGCAACCAGCAGCATAGTACACTTTACGGGGGAACCGACACTGAATTTTTTGACCCCAGGCGCTACTCCTCTTGGAGGAAACTTATAGGAGTCACGGAAATGGTATTTCGATTTGTGAGGAAGCTGCATGACAAGGTAAGCCAAGGTCGACAGTTGTCTCTCGTGGGTCCCAGAGAATATTGGATAAGGCAGTACCAAAAAGGGAGGTTTCCAGGAGTGCTGGAAGTACTTGCGACCAGGCAGCAGGTTATGGCGTCAGGACGTGTGTCCAACGACGACGACTCAGGGAACAGTAAATTGGTTCACTCATTGGGATTGTTCCTAGATCATGCGGGGCTAATAAGATGCAGGGGAAGAATACAAAACTCTGAGCTCAGCTATGGGGCCAAACATCCCGTGCTGCTGGGAAAGGAGGGATGGGTGACAGAGCTATTGATACAAGATGCCCATCAGAGGACCTTACATGGGGGGTTTTTGGGGATACCCTCACCTGCCTACGTCAGAATTACTGGGTATTGAAGGGTCGAGCTGCCGTCAAAAGGGTGCTAAAGAGTTGCACGGTCTGCCGGCGGTACGATGGGAGGACCCTACCATACCCAGGTCCACCACCGCTGCCTCAGGAGCGGGTACATAGTGACAGGCCCTTTGAGACTGTGGGAATAGACTATACTGGGGCTATCACATTGAAGAACCCAGGAGACGATAGGGTGGGGCCTCAGAAAGTATATGTCTGCCTGTTTACTTGTGCCACTACTCGAGCGGTGCATTTGGAGTTGGCAGAAGATATGACAACAGAGACTTTCGTGAAGTTGTTCAGGAGGTTTACTGCCAGATTCTCGTGCCCGCAATTGATAATCTCGGACAATGGCACAAGCTTTAGGGCGGCCGATAAAGTTTTCAGGAATCTTAGGGACAACGGAGAAGTACGAGAACACCTGAAGAGAATAGAGTGCGAGTGGAGGTTCATAGCTCCCAGGGCGCCTTGGCAAGGGGGATTCTATGAACGCATGGTGGGCACAGTCAAAAGGTGCATTCGGAATGTCTTGCACGGCAGGAGGGTGAGCTTTGATGAACTGAGGACAGTGTTAGTTGAGATAGAGGCAAGAGTTAATAACAGGCCTCTGTCCTACGTACAAAATGGGATTGACGAGCAATAAGCTCTCACCCCCAATCACATGCAGTTTGGAAGGATTGAGCCCTTCCCCGCAATTTTGAGTCAGTCTTCCAAGGAGCTGGATTATTATGGGCCAGATGGTCCCCCATCAATGAAGAACTGCACAGGAGTCACAACAGACTGGTGAACATCCTGGACAAATGGAACCAGGTGTGGCGTAGGGATTACTTGACAACCTTGGGGGAACATTTTTTATGGTGCCGACCCCCAGGCAAATAAGATGATGCTAAGTGAAGGGGACCTGGTGCTAGTAGAATCCGAGGTGCCCAGGGCATACTGGCCTCTTGGCCTGGTAGTGTCAACCCACCCAGACAGGGCTGGGCGGTTGAGAATGGTGAAAGTGAGAATGAATGGTGTCGAGACTATAAGACCCATCAACAGGCTTTTACCTCTCGAGGTCCACACGGTGGGACCAGGACATGAGAAATTAGACCAGACGCTGACTGAGCTGAGCGGCCGGACGACCCGTCGAACGGCGCTCAAGTCCAGGGCCCACTGGGAGGGCCTGCGGTAGGCAGACTTGATCTAGACTTAGCGCCTACCTTCGCCGGTGGGAGGATGTGGAAATTTATTTGGTCCCTAAAGTTCCACAGGACAGAGCCAGCATGGCCGTATGGGACGGCTGAGCTGGGTGGCCCTTATACCCCACCCAAACAGGGAAGCATTCTCTTGTCGGTGATGGATTCTTGGTAGGCATGTATTTAATTTATAGATTTACTCTTCAGGGAAGGAGTAGGTAGTTTTACTGGTAGTACACTAATATTAGGTTTACTAAGGCATCTGTAGATAATGATAATGTAGACCTAAGACCTTAACATAGGTAGTAATAGGCCGATAATGTAGGCAAACACTAGGATAAGTTAGCTAGGGAGAACTGGCAGCCCTAGTTTGAACGAAGAGACGAGGGTCTGGAAGAGGGACCAGCTCGTTCTTCTTAAGACAGACACCAACTGGACAGGACGTGCCGTTATCAGCAGACGGCGTCCCCACGTGTCTTCACATCTGAGACTTGGGGAAATCTGGTAGAGGCACCTCAATGTACCGTAGATGACCTCCGAAAGGGCCCCATACAGTAAGGACAAGATCTTCACTTTTTTTCTCGTAGATTACGGGCCCAGTGTCTGGAGAGATTGTGAGTCAACTGTGGGCCCGGTTGCAACAGGTTGAGAATGCCCAGTAAGTACCAGTGTCTCAGAGCAGTCTTGAAGCTAGTGTCTGAGTCTGCATAGTTATACTGGGGGATACATACCCTCTTGGATATAGGAATTTCTGAGGTGCAGGCAGGACACTAATTACGATTGAATATTGCAGGAATTAATGCTCCCGGTTGCATGTGGTTTCTGAGGGGGAGTCCAAAGGGGCTAAGGCTAGCTTAGGGAAGTGAAGATCAGGATATATGCTGCAACACCAAGTAAGTTAGTCCTTTATACGTGCATGCGGGCGAGGTTTCTTGCTATACCAATCATTTGTGAAAATCTGTTCTATAAGCCACTTGTGAGGCTGAGGTACCCACCTCAGAGCTTGGTGTCAACCGAGTTTGCCAGGGTAGGCAACTCACTTGGAGGCAGCCCACACAAATTTTCATACTCACAATCTTATCCATATCTATCCGAGACCAGTATAAATTGGATAGCACCCGCAAATACTGCTCTACTAATTAATCGTGGACTGTATAGATTATATTAGTGTAACTGAATGAAGGGGGGGGGGTAGGTTACACATGGATATATCCATCAAGGAAAAACACTTGTACATAATCCCACCACTTGCCAGATATTCTCTGGTGGTCACTTGATGTAGCTGGATAAATCATAATTTACCCAATTACAACATACCAAAACTGGCCTGTATCATTTTGATATATTAAGGAAGGGTTATTTTAACTGAGGGGCGATTGAGGGCCCCTTTTCCCCCCATTCCCCATCTAATTTCGATGTCCTGCTGCCCCAACAGGTTTCTTTTTCCCAAACCCGGGAAACGGGGTATTCTTTGGGTTTTAAATCCCCGGTTTTAAAATTTGTAACCCCCAAAAAAAATTCCCATATCCTGGAGACGGGAACCGGGGATAAACAGGGGTTCACTTGAGAATGGCAAATAAATTTCATTCACCTTTCTCTTAACTTAGTGTTTTTTTATCACTGATTACATTACAATTCTCAAGTCGATTTTTTGTCTCATAATTATTAAAACAAAATTAGGGCCCAACCCCCTTTAAGGGATCTGAGGCCGTTGGGGATGATTAAACCCGGGTTTTTTTCCCCCGGGACACAGTCCATGGCGACGCACCAGTCCCCCAAAGTGCTCCCTTTTTCCCCTTCTTTTACCACTTTATTACGGTGGCCCCGGGAAAAATTCTTTTTCCCTCACTTTTTCCACCAGGAAAAGTTACGCCCCCCCCCCCATTTTGTTTGGTGAGGCCTTTTATTAACCCTTGGCTGCCTTTGAACGCCCAATTTTTCCTTTGCCCCCAATGTGTTCCCACCCTAGTCACTAAATTTAAAAAAACTCCCCCCCCCCAGCCCTGAGCCGACCCTCCCCCCCCCCCCCCGACATTGCGCGGCGCATGGTAAACCCCGGGTTTGGTTTATTAAAAATACAAATCTTTTTTTTGCCCAAAAAACACATTAAACACCTATTAGGCACTATATTTCGAAAATTAACATTTTCCAAACGTGGGGGGGCAAGGTCTTTGATAGACGACTTAAATAATTGGAGTAAAATTTTTTTTCCTTTTTCATGGCCACCTGGCTTGGGAACTCCAACATTGGTATTTATATAATCACCAAAAATTCTTTCCACCTTTAATCCTAGGGAGGGGTCCGTCCCAAAACACACTCAAGCTTCCATGCTTTTGGTTAAAAAAGTTTCCCTGTTATTTAAAAGGGGGACGCTAACCATGCCCCGGGGGTTAATTTTTTTTTGGCCATACTGGAATTATAGACTTTAAAAATAACAAGTCTCTCTCAGTATCCAATCAGCCCCAGCAATTACTGCATATAGGCCCCTTCAACCCATGGCCATCCATATTTATTGATCCCTCAAAAAGGACTAATTACTGTTCCATTTCCCCCAGGGGGCTCCTTGCACCTTTCATTTTTTTCTTAACCCCCTTTACATATCCTCATTACTTCCCCTTCAGGTTTACGTCACACCCGGAAATTGTGACCTAAAGATTATTTACCCCAATTTCTTCACTCAGTGGAAAAACCCTGTGCACTTAAGGAGTCTTTATCGTCCCCCTAAGTAAAAAACAATTTATCATTTAACTGTTTTTTTATTTATCATTATAAACAGTCAACAATTTTGGTTCTTGCTCAGTTTGCAGAGCGGGCCCTTTAACCTCCATACGCCATCCTAAATTAGTAGGGAATTTTGGACGGGTTTACTTCCCGGAAGTCACATCCAAAAAGTCCAGATTCAAATTTTAAAAAAATCTTTTAGGTATTTTTCCTGAAATAAAGGAATCATTTGGGCTTTCCTCATTTTTATTAATCCCTATCTTCCAACTCCCCTAAATTAACTGGCAACTCATCCTCGTGAAGAATACTTGTACGGGTTGACCTTTTAGAGTAAACACCGTGACTATATTCACTACTTCCTCTAGTCATTTTTCTAGGCGGTAGTCCCCGCCATATTTTACATGGGCCCGTACCATGTTGAGGAGATGACCTGCATGGTTTGGATTTATCCCCTTTATCCTGAATTTTTACACCCAAAACCCCGGGAAAGGCTCCCGCGCAACCTTTAATCAGACGTAGTTCGGGTTATTAACATTATCATTTTGTCACCATTATTAAAAAGAATCACATAAACCCCAAAATACTGTATGGTGCCTTCCCTTGTTGCACTGAAGAAACCGTTTCATTTGGTATGACAATCCCTTACATTAAAATTTCAGACTTTTTTAAAAAATCTTTAAGGTTTCTTTCATTATTTCCACTTTAATACCCCATGAATTATAGCATTTACAATTTTTTGTGAAAAGATCCCCTTCAGAAAGAGGCAGTCTCCCTTTTCCTTTCCTGATTTCTTATTAACGGGGTTACCCTTAATGGGGTATTATTCCTCTTCCCTTTGTGTGAGGAACCACTATTTTTGATTCCTGTAATTTGTTTAAGTGCCTATTTAACTCTTAATTATGATTATTACAACTGGGTTTTTTTTTCCCTTTTGAGACGCAATACTTCAAGTCATTATGGTTATACCCTTTAAAACTGTTTGGCTGACGGGTCAAAAATTGAAAAATTTTAAATTCTTGCCGACTATTTTGATTCCCCCCGCCCGTATCGGAGGTTTTTGGAAAACACCCCTGGATTTTCCCCTGGGATATTTCCCGGGGGGTCAACGCCCCCCGGGGCCCCGGGGTCTGTGCCAGGCCCCCCTGGTGGATCAAGCCGATCAACCAGGCTGTTATGCTGGGCTCACACAAACCAACGTACACCACAGCCCGGATCGGGAAACCCGACTTTGGGTGCTTGTCCAGTGCCACTTGAAACTCCCGGGGGGTCTGTTGGTAATCCCCCTTATGTATGCGGGAGGCAGTTGCACCCTTGGCCCCCTGACATTATTGATGGTCTCTTAACGTGCTATGACACCCTGCTTTTCATTGCGGGATGTTGCATCATCTCCAAGTCTTTTGCTTTTGTAGTGATGATTTTTCGGGCAGTTCGGTACTAGTCCCCTAGGATTTTCCAGGTGTATAAATCTGTATCTCCCCCCCTTTCCCGGGAAACGGGTTAGGACCTAAACGCCCCCCAGAATTTGTGAGGGAAAATTTCAATAGATAGGTATAGGGGGAAATTATACATAACATGTTTCACTGCCGGCTACTAGTAAGGTAGGGTAAGTGAAGCCCCGTTTTCCCCCCTTTTTTCCCCCCCCCTGAAAGTGATAGTTTGCTGCCGGCGCTTTTTAGATGGTCAGTCTAGCTCCGCTACCCCTTTTCCCCTCCCCTTTTCCCCCCCCCCCGAAAGGTACTGTGAGGCTCGGGTTAAACAGTAAATCACTGACTCACACTCCCAACTCTTTTTGGATGTCAGTGAGGGCACCTGGCAATCAACAGGAGAACGGATGGAAAGGATAACGCCCAGAGACTTCCCCAATTTGATCTCCTACCGGGGCACCTGTAGGAAATTGCAGGACGTAACTCACAGCATTGCAGGGTAAAAAACCCCTGTTTTCCCCTGTCATCGGGTATTATATTCCAGGGAAAATAATCTGTGAAGATCTAGCCAGTGGTGGTCACCAACCCCTGCAAAACCCCCCCCCCATCATAAAAGGGCTAAATTCAAAACGTTCCCAACACCAGACACCCAGTTTTATAAAATTTTAAATTACGTTGAGTTCAGTTTCATTTAATTTTTCTTTTTTATTTTTTTAAAAATAGGATTAATATTTCATATTTAAGTGTTTTAATTTTAATTTTTTTTAAATAATAAAGTGTTTATTTTTTGTCTGTTATTATTTCTTTTTTATTCATTAATTTTCCTGAGGGGGCCCAGCCTTGGTAAACGTCTAAAAAGTTGTTACTGGGCGATAAGCCTTCACAAGTGGCGACCTTCCCAGGATTAACCTACTGAATCAAGATTCAAACCCATCCAAATCTACCATTGGAACTTCAACGCCGATCCACAGACGGTTACCAAGCCATGAGAAACATTCTCTATAGTAGGACTACATACAGGTATTTGAAGGATTTGTATTTTTATAGTCTAAATTTTTTTAAGTAAAGTCAGGCGGGAATAATTTTTAATTCTGCCACCATTCTTTTGGGGTTAAACTTTTGGAGGATTAACTCTGGGGCCCCGAATTTTCCAGTGACAACTTGTTTCATTGAGCTCTTTCTTGATCAAGGGAAACTGTCATAGGACATCTTGTTTGTTTGGTGAAAAGAGGGAGGGTAAAGGGGACCCCTCTACTTACTGTTGCTCAGGCCGGCATAGAACCCTTTCTTTTTCTTTAAATAAAATTTTTGTTTAATAAAGCAGGGACACCCCTTGGGTTTATTTCAGCTTGGGGGAGCAGGAATTGAACCCTCCGTTTTTTTTTAATCCCCTTTTCATTTTCCCCTTATTTTTAAGTTTTTTCTTTGAACATGGAGGAATACCATTTTGGATAACACGGGAAAAGTAAGTTAGGAAAACTGGGAAAAATTTAGAATCTTCATTATGCTAAGTCCGGAAAAAGACTTAAAGAGAGAGTTTTGGGAGAGAAAAGACAGTTAAAAAGGGGGAAAGAGAAGAAAAAAAGGGGGAGAGAGGAATGAGAGAGAAATCCGAAAAAGACGTTAGAAAGAAACGAGAAACCAAAAAGAGCGTGAAGACTTAAAATCGTGAAGAGCGGCTAGAGTACGGGGGAACAAGCTAAATCGGAGGAAAGGTTAAATTAAGGGAACTTGAGGAAAGAGAAAAGGGATCACGAGCTCAAAACAAACTCCCCTTGAATTAGAGAATAAAAATAAATTTTCCAAAACAGAAATTAATGAAGGAAAATGGAACAACGTGACATGCAATATTCCAACACCAAATTTCCCCCTTCACAGGGGGGGAAGACATAACTTCTTACTTATCAGGTTTAAAAATACGCTACCCTTGTGAATGGCCTGCTGAAAAACCCTGGGCAAACGGGTTAGGAATTTTTTTTTTGGGTCAGCCTTAAATATCTTGCATTTTGTCGCAGGTATTATATGTAATTATCCCTACTGAAGAAGGCATCCTTAAAGCATATCAAAAAAACCACTATTCTTAAGGAAAGTTTAGGATCCCCCACCTTACAAACCCAGGCCAGAACTTTCAGCAGCTACAGGTAACACTCTTTCGTTTTTTTCGCTTTTGGATAAGAGTTAGGAATTGACACAGTTATAATCTCTTCGAGACTTCAGGGTTTTGCTGCCCATTTCCCTGAAAAACTTCCCCACCAGTACGAACATTCATCAGAGAAGTAACCTGATTAAAGCTGAGGAAGTTGCTAGGCGCTGCCGTATGCGAGGCCACAATTCCTATAAAGACCTAAAGGGATCGAACCCTAAGGGCAAGGGTTCATCAATTTTAAGAAATCAAAGCCTCTAAGAAAGTAAAATACTTCTTTTATTCCTTTTTGTCATTTGTGGGGGTTTTAAAGGGACATAAACGTCCAGATTGTCCTTCTAAGAAAGCCCAAAAAGTTGGAAATTTTTTTAAAAACTGCAATGCCAAAGCACCCTTCGGGTTCGGGAAAACATTAATGGACTTAATGTATCTACCATTTTACGAGACACGGATCCATGTAAGTCATTTCGTAAGCTGTTTCCCTAACTTAAAAAACTCTTTTCCTGAAAAATTTTCAGACTATTTGGGGCCCCATACAAAAACTTTTCCTCCATCCTTTTTAAATTAGGTCAAAATGGTTCACGGGTTGGCAAGCCGTACTAGCCCCCCCATCCCCTTATGCTCCGTACTAATAGGAAAGTAAAAGGATGCCTTTTTCCTTCTGAGCTTGACCTTCACCCAAAGAGGATATAAGTGTTTCAGATCCTTTTCCTGTAAGGTAGAGAAGCCGCTCGAAATTTTCAATGAGACAATGTCTCGCGGTTTCATGGGGGGAAAAAAACCATTGATGCACTCTCAAAAGCAAGGAAGTAGGACACAAGTTCATTGTTAGATAAAGTGAAGAATCCCCTCCGATACCAAAAATGTCTTGACTAGGGCTCAGAAAAAAGCCCGGTTTCCCTACGTCCACCCTTTGATTTTCCTGTTTAACCCTTTTAGACATATCGAAGGATCCTTTGTCAATTTACAACGTATTGCCCTTCTCTTCAGATTTCCATAATCCCCGCTAAACAAAATAAGTTATCCAAAGGAAAAACTTTTCATTAAATTTGAATATATAAAAGGTATCTTGTAAATCAGTATTCAAAATTTAAAATTTAAATGAGATAGATATTCCATCTTAGTTTTTCCAATCAATCAAGAGTTTTTCTTAAAATGGTCAGACCCCCCCATGGCCGGACTTTCTCTCATCGTAAAACTTTAAAAAAAATTAGGGAAACCCATTTTTGGCCAAAATGTCCTCGAATGTCACTAAAATATTTTAGATTGTAAAGTTTTGCCAATGTATCCTCCCAGGGACCCGGCGAGTACCTAAGGTCAAAATGCCATCTTTACGGTACCGTTTGAAAGGTACTATTGACATCGTTGGGGCCTTTATCTCCACTTTCTTGGGGGGGCTAGATATATATTAACATTTGGGTTTATTTTTTTCTTCGGTTTCCCTGAAGCCATACCCTTAAAGACCATAACACTAAGAGGGGTGAAGCCCTTTTGTCCATCTTCTCCAGAGTGGGGGATCCCTAGAAAATTTTTTCTGACCGTGGGAACAATTCCATCTGACTTAAGCAACACTAAACCAACTTCTGGGAGTGAAGCCCCTCTTCACAAACCCCATCATCCAGCTGTAATGGGGGATTGAGCGCCGCATTCATTTTCAAGTCCATTTTTAAGGAAACTTTTCTCCCTTTAAACTAAGGAGGGCAAACGTTACCTTTTCCCTGTGCTTCGTTTTCCCCGAGGGGAAGTTCCCCTGACCTTTTGGGTTTTCACCTTTTTAACTTCTCTATGGTAACAGGCCCGAGGGCCATGTCCATCCTTATGCTTATGGGCTAAAGAGGAGGTAAAAGCGAGGTTCAGTCTTCTTACCATTTTTTTCCCTTTACCTTAGACCCAAAATTGAGAGACCCTTTACATATTTCGAAAAACTTAAGTTTGTCAAGGGCCATACAAAACCCATTTTTGATTCCAAAAATCAAGGGGAAGTTTTAAAGTAGGTGATGAAGTTCTTTTACTTTTGTATCAAAAACAAATAAATTATTAGTGCATGGAAAGGCCATTAAAGTATTAAAAAATTTTTGGGAAAAAATTGACCACCTAGAACAAGGGGGAAACCTAAGCTTTATCATATCAACATCCTTTAAAAAATATTACCCCAAAAATTCGGTTACTGCCTTAACAAATTTGATAGTTTTTTTCCCACGAATTGATAAGGAAAACTAAGAATGAAAAATTGCGAAAAAGACACCTTAACTTAACTATGATGAAGAACTACTGACTTGGTGCTCTTGACCACCTTAAACAACCAACCCTTAATATTAAAGATCTTTTTATGACCATAAGAGACATGAACACTCAATGGGGAGTAACTTTTCAGAGTCTTTACTGATATTCCCGGTGTTAACTCCACGGGATCCATAAAATTGACTTAGGACGGACAATCCTATCAAACGGAAATTATACCCATTCCATTCACCCCTTAGGGATGCATTTAACCGAGAGGTAACAAAAATTTTTAAAACTAAAGATCATTAACCTTCATTCTTCATATTGTTCACCATATCATGGTTAAAAGGGGGATAATTCAAAGACTTGCTATTGATTTAGAGGCCTTAAAGCATAACTCGGTGGGGTGCTGAGCCTAGCCCCTTTAAAGATAGCGATCTACACAAATTTTTGCTCTTCCTTCTTTTAGAGATTGTATTGCCAGGGATATCTCAAGTAATGTTAGATCCTCTTCTAAGCAGTACAAAACCGCTTTTCCACACACCAAGGACGATGCAGTATAGAACATGCCCTTTTTTGGTAACTGCCTGTGCTACCTACGTGAACTGGGAGAAAAGGCTTGGGTAAATGCCAAAGTTTCATTTTTTTTTTGATAAATTTACGTAATGACATCTACGTGGGGCGAAATATCCAAACTTAACATCATTTTTTTCGTAGGTTACGCTCACAGGGCCCCACTGCCAAGCCGAAGAAAAGCTTCCTTGGGTTAAAAAAGATTAGATATCTTGGGACTGATATTTTTAATAACACTTGGAGCCCCCTCCCCATAAGATCAAAGCTTTTTAGAATTTTAAAATTCCCCCCAAAACCAAGAAATCATGCGTAGCTTTCTTGGGTTTGGGGAAATTTTTATGCACGGTTTATCCCGAATCTTGTGATCTTACAGGGATCTTATCGGCTTCCTTAAAAAGTCTGTGAAGGAACCTCTTGAACCCGACGTAGATCGGGGAAAAATTTAAGAGATTAAAAGTACTTTGCGAAAACCCTATACTTAAGATTCCAGATATTAATAAAAAATTTTTTCTGAGAACTGATGCCCCAATATGGCTTAGGGGCGGTGTTACACAATACCATGATGGTACTCCCTTCCCTGTAGCTTCCTAAGCCGGGAAACTCCTTCCTGCAGAAACAAAATACCCCCAAAGAAAAGGAATGTTTAGCCCCTTTTTGGGGTATCTCCAAACTTAAATTTTATTTGTTGGAAAAAAAATTCATTTTTAAAAAGGACCACAAACCTTTGAATACCTAGAAACTTTTTAAGGGAACCAAAAGTCGCCCTTGAGGGAATTGGCACTCAAAGCTTTTTAAATTTCCATATTTTGTATATCAATGGTTATCCCAATTTTTTTCTGATGTTAAGTCGTGAAGTCAGTAGAAGATTTGTTGTTAAACGCTTCCACATGTTAGAACTTTTTCCCCGCCTATTTTTTCTTTTTACCTTGACTATAAGTCTTTGGCATGGGGGAGGGGGAGGGGGAAAATTCAATAATAGGTATAAAAGGGAAAAAATACAGTAACAGTAGTTTTACTGCCGGCTACTATTAAGGTAGGGTAAGTGAGCTCCCCTTTTTCCCGCCTTTTCCCCCCTCCCGAATGATAGTTTGACTGCCGGCTGCTTGTTTTTAAAAGGGTCCGTTGCTCCCGCTATCCCTTCCCCTCCCTTTCCCCCCCCCCGAAGGTGAGTGTGAGGCTCGTCAAACAGTAAAACACTAGACTACAGCTCCCCCCCTCTACTTTGGATGTCAGTGGGGTCACCTGGCAACAAAGAGGAGAACGGAGGGGAAAACTAACGTCCAGAAACTTGCCAATTTGATCTCACACCTGGGCACCTGTAGGAAATTGCAGGACGTAACCCACAGCATTGCAGCGGTAAAAAAACCGCTTTCCTGTCATGGGATTTATTTTTCACGGCAATAATCTGTGAAGATCTAGCCAGTGGGGGTCCCAACACCTGCGACCCCCCCCCATCACAAACGGCTACGATTTCAACAATGTGTCACCAACACCAGACACCCCCGTTTTTATACATTTAAATTAGCGTTGAGTTTTATTTATCTTTTTAAATTTTTTATTTTCATTTTTTTTTAAAAAAGGTTTAATATTTCATATTTAAATGTTTTACATTTTATTTTTTATATAAAAAAGTGTTTATTTTTGGGTCTGTTATTATTTCTTTTTCTATTCTTTAATTTTCCTGGGGAGGAGCCAGCCGGGAGTATACTGACTGAAGTTGTTATGGGTTTGAGTAAGCCTTCACAGTAATTGAGGTGTTTTTTCTCCATTATGCGTGCCGTGAAGGTTCTCTGTACATTTTCTAGGTCAGCAATTTCACCTGCCTTGAAAGGTGCTGTTAGTGTGCAGCAATATTCCAGCCTAGATAGAGCAAGTGACCTGAAGAGTGTCATCATGGGCTTGGCATCCCTCGTTTTGAAGGCTCTCATTATCCTCCTGTCATTTTTCTAGCAGATGCGATCGATACAATGTTATGGTCCTTGAAGGTGAGATCCTCAGACATGATCACTCCCAGGTCTTTGACGTTGGTGTTTCGTTCTATTTTGTGGCCAGAATTTGTTTTGTACTCTTATGAAGATTTAATTTCCTCGTGTTTACCATATCTGAGTAATTGAAATTCTCATCGTTGAACTTCATATTGTTTCTGCAGCCACTGAAAGATTTGGTTGATGTCCGCCTGGAGCCTTGCAGTGTCTGCAATGGAAGACACTGTCATGCAGATTCGGGTGTCATCTTTAAAGGAAGACACGGTGCTGTGGCTGACATCCTTGTCTATGTCAGATATGACATAATAGGTTGATCAACTGCCTGGCTTACACCCTTTAATTTATTCAAAGCCTTACTTTTAAAAGACAGTTTTTCTTCCAATTCGTAGTGTTGATTAATTGAAACATTCTCTTCCATTCCATCAGCACAGTTCTCAAGCAGATCTCTTTCACAGTCTTTAAACCACAATTTGTACCACTCAAATCTACTCTCTAAAGCATCTAAATATAACTTTAATTCATTAGGGTTCACGGTTCTTTGATTCTTTAAATCCAAGCACTTGTATGCCTTCGTCACATGGCCTTTAATAGCCTGTAATGATGCTTTCATTACTCTAAAATCCACGGACTTGTCAGCCACATTAACTCCATCAGATCCAGTTCATTGTTAGAGAATTATTTATCACTGATTATACAAATTTTAAGTAGGCGCCTTATAAGAGTAATTCTTGCACTTTACTCTGTATAAATCCTAGCACACTTGTGCTAGTAATTAATTGGGCTAATTATCATCCACCACACGATCGATTAAATTTGTGTACTGTATACCCACTTCCTTCAATCAGTCACTTAAATTTTTAAGTAATTAATTCAATTAATTTTTTCACTGATTGCATCCAGTTCAGGAAGGACCAGCGGGCAGATATGGAAAATTTTTTAGGGGTGATTACTTGTACATACCTCAACATTACATGCATACGAGTAATCTCATCGGGAGACAACAACTATATTGTTTACTGTAGTCACCCCGTGTAGACATGTGAGAAAACTTAACCACCTCTGGTCACTGCAGGTGGCCCCTCGACCCTCACAATCTTATCCATATCTATCCGAGACCACTGTAAATTGGATAGCACTCGCAAATACGGCGCTACTAATTAATTGTGGACTGTATAGATTATATTTGTGTAACTGAATGACAGGGGGGGGGTAGGTTACACATGGATATATCCATCAAGGAAAAACACTTGTACATAATCCCACCACTTACCAGATATTCTCTGGTGGTCACTTGATGTAGCTGGATCACACGTAGCCTATCCAATTACAACATACCTAACTGGCCAGTATCAGTCTGCTATAACTAGAAGGGTTACTTAACTGTGGGCGATTGATGCTCTTATTTCCTCCATTCACCATCTCATTTCGATGTCCTGCTACACCAACACGGTTCTTATTCCAGCAGGACTAGGTATTCGTTGGTTTATCCCGGTTTAGAAGTCGTAACTCCATAAAACTTCACTATCCTCGGGACAGGAACACGAGATAAACAGATGTTCACTCTGAGAACGGTGATTCATTTCACTTCACATATTCTCTTAACTTAGTGTTGTTATCACTGATTACATTACAATTCACAAGACGATTTAATGTCTCATAATTATTATACATATTAGAGGCCATTCCATTTAGATCTGAGACCTATGAGTGATTAAACCACGGGTATTTTTCCCTGGGACACAGTCCATTGCGACGCGCCAGTCATTCCCGGTCCTACTATTATTCACTAATTTTACCACTTTATTACGGTGGTCCCGTAAATCACGTTCCCCACTCTTCACCAGGAACATTACGACACTTCCTATTTGAAGTGAGGCCTATATTAATTTCCCTTTGGGGCCCCCATGATCGCCAAATTTCCTGTTCCCATGCGTTTCCCAGCCTCGTCACTCAATTCAAAAACACTCCCACCTCCCCCCATGCCTTGAGCCTACCTCTCCAGCACACATCCCCGCAGGTGCAGGGCGAACCCGGTTGGTTCTATTCAAAATAAATACATTTTTGACCCAAATCAACACATTAAACACCTATTTGGCACTATAGCTTCGGAAAATTAAAATATTTTCCAACACATGGGTCAAAAGGGGGTTCCCAGAATTTTTATGATGAAACCGAAGTTATGGGGTCCCCATTACACTTCTCAGTTTGGTTTTGTGCCAAAGAGAATGACTTCAGTTTTCCCGAGGTGCAATGATAGTTTTGTCTATAACAATTTGCTGCAGGACTCCAGTTCCAGTGTTAAAACATTAGCTATAACTTGTGGGTCTTTCCTAACACTAACAGAGCAGTGTCATTTTCATATAGTGGTAGGCATGTCACTGACTTAGCATGAGAATAATTAGGGACCTAGAATACTACCTTGTTGAACTCCACATGCTATCTGCAGGAGTTCTGTTTCCATTTTTTTTGATTTTGCCAATTTGTCTCCTTTTGGTTAAGGTAGGAAAAAAAACCGGGCTAGGGAAACCATCCCAATGCTTAAATTTTTCCTTAAAATAAAAATTGGGGGTTTGGGACAGCATAAAAGGGCCCTTTTGGGGGTCAAAGGTTCCCAAAATTTATGGGGTTTCCCCCAAATTACTTTTTCATTTTCCTCGGGTAATCCATAACTTTTTTTTAATTGGGGGGTTTTCCCGGTTGAGTAAGATTTTTTAAAAGCCTAAATGATAGCTAGGAGAATTTTGCTTTTTTTTAAAATTTACTTAATACTTGAAAAAACACCCACCCCCGTTTAGAATTTTGGTATTATACTGAGTAAAACCTAACGGGCCAATAGTTGGGGACATCAGCCCTATTTTTTTTCTTAAAGGGACAGGAAAGTAACTTGGCCTTTTTGGAACCCCCTCTGGTATGGTATTAGTGGTGTTTAAAAACAGATTTATTATGGGGACCCAATAGGGTTTGCCCAGTTCGGGAAGCACCATTACACCCGCTATATCCGCTAGAAATTTTTATTGACCTAAAAAAAGCGTTTTGACAGTAACCAGGGCACCCTACTCCAAAAAACTTGACCCCCTATGGTTAAAAAGGCTATCCCGCTTGCATTTTTTAAAAATTTACCTTTTTTAATAGGTATCAATATGCCCCCTTTAAAAGAACAGCTCCATCAATAGGGCCCTTTTTAAATACTGGAGTTCGCGGGGAAGGGTGCCCTTGGCCCCCTGCTCTTCCCTTTTACATAAAATAAATTTTCCAAAACCTATCCCACCCCCTTTAAAACCCCCTTCTCTTTGCTGACGACACAAACTTATGTATCTCCCACTCTAATCTTGCCCCCCCCAACACCATTGTTAAAAAAAGTGCTAAAAATATTCGACTTGGATGACACCCAATAAATTAAACATTTTAACATGAAAAAACCCCCTATATATTATGTTTAGTAGACAGCATTTTGTTCCCACAACTTAACATTAAGATCGCCCACTTAATTCCCAGCAAAATTAAAGGCAAATTTTTTAAGGCCTTTTACCTCGAAAAAACCTAAATTTCAGCCCCCCATATCCAACACAAAATATCCATACCTAAACCTTGCTATTTGTCTTGGGGTTAAATTCCCGCAAAAACCCCAAACCCCCCAATCAAACCCAAACCCAAAAAGCAGAAAGTAAGAATAATCACTAAACCCCACCCCTGGAAAACACCCCTCCCCCCACCCCTTCATAATCTAAACTTTTCCCTGTTAGAACACCCACACTTATTTCTGTGCAATCTTATCTTCCGGGCCCTTAAATTTCCCAAAAATTTAACCTTGACCTAAAACCTTTCTTGATAGTTGTACGGGCCCACGGGCCCAAAACCCCAGGCAAAAACATCTCTATGCATTCCCCTTTTCGACCAAAAAACTTTAAAAAATTTTTAATGATTTCAAAGGAAACCAAATTGGAACCCCTCCTAAAACTCTAGAATGCAGCCCCTTCATCACTTGCAAAACAAAAGTTAAAAACATTTTCCCCCTGTACACCCCGACAACTAACTACATGAAAACCACGGGTGGTTACAATTACACTCACTCACCCACTTTGTAATTGTCATGTTTGACTAGCCCTACCTGGAGTTCTTACTTTTGTAAATTGTGAGTTCTTTTCCTTTTTTAAATTGTGAATTTTACCTCTTTTAACTTCCCAGCCATCAAAATTTTGAGGCCCCCAGCCCCCGGCCCTTTATGTACCTTGTAACTTTTGCTACGCCCCCGGAGGGTATGGGGGCAAAATAAACTATTAACTAACTCACCCCTGATTTAAAAACCCAAAATACTAATTTAAATTTTTAAAATAATAAACCCTAATATCTTAGTTTGTCTAGATACTCCAAAATAGACACTTTGTATTGTGCCAAAACAAAACATTCACATTGCAAACCCAAATTATGAGTAGTCATTTAGCCCTTAAAAAAATAATCGAAAAAGGGTTTAAAGTTAAGAATTAATCTAAAATCTGCTCGAAATGCCCCAGCCATGCAGATGTCCCAGTGCCCCCCCTGTAATTAGTATTTTTTTAAAATGTAAGCCCCACAATACCCCCAAAACTGTAAACCCCCCCCCGTAAACCCATAGAGAATAAAATTGAATTGAATTTAATTGAACGAATTGAATCTTTTTTGGGAAATAGGCGGCCGCGGGCAATTTTCCGCACGCCCTCAAAAAAAAAACGAAAAAAAATTTTGGAAATTGAGTTATTTATACCCAAAATGGAAACTCTTTTTAAAACAATGGTACCAAATAAATGTTCTAAAATTTTTCTACAAAAATTATAGTCATTTATATAGGTATGGGAGGGATGTTTTGTAGTGCGCCCCTGCTCACAACCCATATATTTTTTTGGAATTTTTTCCTTGTTTTTATCTTTTTTTCTTGCATTTTTTCTTTCTAATAAAATAATGATTTTTGGGCATCATAAAAAGTAGGGGAGCTTAACTAGACTTAAGAAAACCAGGAACCATAACGGAACGCGGCATTTTTTTCCGCTCCAGAGAGTGCCAGGAAAAATCATTCATTATTACGCTTATATCAGCTTATTATAAACTTACGGCTTATTTAACTATCAGAATTGATTTTAATTTTAAAAATAAACACATAAATCTACAAAATGTTATTAATCTAACTGAATAAAATGGGCCCCAAAAATAGGGAGAGAAAAAAGGGGAATATTTCGATATAATGAGGAATCCTCTCTGGTATTTTTTTGGTCTCTGAGTAAGAAAAAAAGGGTTTGTTTTGAAGAGGATAACTGACTAAACATCGTTTACTAAGAAATACACCCAAACAAACGCGATTTTTGCAAAAAAAAAACAAAATTTGAGACGATGGGGTAGCCGCACTCCAGGCCAATATCCGAAGTAACTTTTCCTGTGTAATTAAATTTTCCTTTATTTCTTGATTAAATGAATAATATTCACATAAATTTAAATAAAGATTTCTTATTTTTTACGTAATTTTTTGGGAAAAATTTCCCAAAACTTTGGGGTTATTGGGATAAAAAGGGAGATTTTTTGCAAAATTTCCCAAAACAACAAAATTTATTTTTTTGGAAATAAATAATTATTTTAGAGGGAAGGTGACGCATAAATTTCGTATAAGCTTGTTCTTCGGCAAAGTGTCAAAAACCTTACGTGTTCATAAGGAAAAAATCGCCCCCCAAAAGGGGGATTTTCAGTAAAACAGTCCCTCTTCAGTGTTTTCTCAGTTGTTTTTTGAGGTATATTTTTTCAAAAATTTTTTACACTGTGGAAAACACTTTTTTGTGCCCAAAAATGGGGAAAAACGGACGGTAAAAAAGAGCTACATTTTTTTGGCCGACGCGTCCCCCCTTGCGGGGTGTTACCGGGGGCCCTGTTCTTTGTTGGGTTTTTAAACCCGCTTAGTTTTTTTTGATAAAGTCATGAGTACACTTACTATTACAACGTTTGGGGGTTTCCCCTTTATTGGGATAGTATTTTTTTGGGAAATTTTCAAATCTGTGTTAAAAAGGGATTTGATGCGCTGGTTTTGTTTTTACATGTTGATGCAACAGATGTAGTAGGAATTAAAAAAATTTGCCACCTTGATGTTTCGGGCATACCCGTTATCGATAGTGAGTACATGTTAGACATATTACTGGCTTTGGCTTTCCCCAACGTTTTAGTTGTTCCAGATCTTTTGGGGTATATTATACCCCCGGGAGCCTGGGGGTAAGCTCCCCCTTCACACCGGAGGGGCCCGGGGCGATTCCCCGGGGGTGGAAACATTCGACCGTTTCCTTAACCTGTTTGTTGTTCACCTAGAGCAAATAGGTACCTGGGGTGTTAGTCAAATTTGTGGGTCCATCCCCGGGGGACAGATTAAGGACCCCAATGGAAAAAAGTTAGAGTCCTCGTGAGCACTGACTTTCTTGGGTTACCTGGGTGGCTAACCCCCCGTGGGTTTAAAAAATTTGAACGAAATCTTTTTCTTATCTTATCTTCAATTTTTGGCAATAGGCTTTGGGTTTGTCCTTTTTTAATCCGTACTTTCCTCACCTTTGGGGAAATTTATTTTGTGCTGCAATTCCCGTCGTTTGTTTTAAATCTTTTTAGCAGTGGTCTCTAAATTTTTATTATCTAATATCTCGTAGTCATCCCGGGGAGTTTTTTTTTTAATCCTAACCTCTTTTTAAAACGCAATATTATCAAGGAGGTAAAAACATATGAAATTCAACGAGAGAAATTTCAAATTTCCCCAATGTAAACACGAGGAAAATTAAAAATTCATCGAGTAAAAACAAATTCGGCCACAAATAGAGGAGGAACCAACGTTTAAAGACCTGGGGGTGTCATGTGGAGGTCTCACCCTTTAAGGACCATAACATTGTATCAAAGCAGTGCTAGAAAAATGACAGGATGGATAATGAGAACCTTGAAAACTAGGGATGCCAATCCCATGATGACCCTCTTCAGGTCGCTTGTTATATCTAGCTGAAATATTGCATGCTCACTAACAGCACTTTCAATGCAGGAGAAATTACTGACCAGAAAATGCACATGAAGCCATCATTCACGGCGCTCATAACGGAGATAAAACACCTCAAATACTGGGAGTGCTAGAAGTTTCCTGAACCTTTCTTTTTCCCGGAACACAGGCGGGAGAGATTACATGATTATATACACCTTGGAAAATCCACAGGGACTAGTAACAGAACTTGCACACGAAAATCACTTACAACGAAAGCAAAAGACTTGCAGACGATGCAACTCCCCCAATGAAAAGCAGGGGTGGTCCACAGCACGTTAAGAGACCATACAATAGTGTCAGGGGCCAGGACTGTTCAACTGCCTCCCAGCATAATAAGAGGTGTTAACAAACAGACCCCTGGCATCTGAAGCTGGTTCTGTGGACAAGCCCCCTAAAGTTGGTACCTGACCCAGCCAGCTTGTGGCTCATATGTTTTGGGTTTGCCGTGGCACAGCCAGCAGTAACAGCCTGGTTGATCAGGCTCTGACCCACCCAGGGAGGCCTGGTCACAGTACCGGGGGCCCGCGGGGGCGTTGACACCCCCGGAACACTCTCCAAGGTAAATCTTCAGGGGAACATTGTTTTGAATGTTTCCCAGGCATCGTTTACGCCGTGCAACATGTTATCTCTGTCCAGTCACAATTGTGGTAGCCTATTTACCAGTGTTTTCTTTACAGTAGTTTCCTAGTTGACCTCATTTTTTGTTATTGTCCAGTGTAGACCTACCTATCCCTAGTGATTTTCCTGGTGCAGTAAATGATGAAATGATCACTAAGACCTGTGGTAATGACGCTGTCTGACTAATGTTCTCAAGCGGCATACAATGTGGTCAATTTTTTTTATAAATTATTAATTAAAACAATTACAATAGCATATATAAAAAAGAAACACAGTATCAGTTCTATGCTTCCAGAGAAAATTATAAATTTTTCATTGTCTAAATAACAACTGGACGTTACTTTGTGCCTGACACAAACGTGCCACTCATTTCCCTTATGCATTATATCCTTTGCAACACCTATGTTATATACAAGATTACCCAAGATTTTATACATTACATCAACCAAAATACGTACAATTATGCTTTATTAATATTATGGACAAAGATGCCTAAACCTACAATATACAAATTGTGACATAACCAGGTACATATATAACAAAGAAACCAAACAGGAACTTAAATAATGGTTCCAGTACTCAATCTACTGGGTTACTACAATGATGGACATCAGACCATACAAACGGTGTCTATACCTTACACAACCGACACTCCACCCACAGTACTCAACCTACTGGGTACTACAATGAAATCATGACCAGTACAACGTGGTCTATAACTTACACAACCGGACTCTCATCGCCACAGTACTCAATCTACTGGGTTACTACAATAGACAATCATGACAGTACAATGTTTCTATAACTTACACAACCTACACTCACCCATCATGTGGAGTAAAATTATAATAATGATACAAACAAAATTAACAGTATCCCCTCAAAAAAAGTATAACCTTCACTATTACCCTGATTAATACAAATAAACCCCAGTTCTTCTTTACCTTTAATATAATACACGACACACCAACACACCTCACATTATACATTTGTCCCCTCCTCATACACTTGAAATATTATACAACATACAATATTATTTCTACATATTTGATTAAAGGAAATATGTGGTACTGATTCGTTTGCCATTACATCCTATACAAACACCTTCACAACTTAGCCTACTGATATTCATATAATCCAATTTTAAGTGTTCTTCATATGGAATCTAGACTATACGGTGCGCACACACGACCACCCTGCTGTGGAAGTGCTGCCCTGTTATCTCACATACACCAAGGTAAAGACGCTAATTCAACGGTCAATACATATTAGCCCTCTTACACAACATACAATGTAGAATAAAAACACCTCAACTCACTAACCCTACATGTCACAATAATGTTTTAACTACTAAATACAGCTAAAACACATTACACCTCAGCGGAAAATACACTTGCAATATATATATGCTAATATTCCCACGTTTGGCAGACATTTTGTATAATTGTACACTAAATCCGAAAAACAATTTTCTGAAAGATCAGGTTATATTTCGTCCAAATTTTCACAATGGAAAAAGAAATATGAACAAATGATATCTCAAAGGCCCCTTAATGTATATTTGGTAAACATCTATGAACAAATATGGCTACAACCATGTCACCGCCACCTATATGCACCTGTTCAAACATGCCCTTTGCACATACACATATAGATTTATACATGCATCAATGTATATTTCCATACAATACACATATATACATACCCACACAATAGCACCTACATATTTAGTAAACGTTTGTTTCGATCCACTCCCCATCATAGCCAAGGAAAAACACCTTAAAATTAAACCAATGTGTCATACAACCAATGGTGGTCAACAAAAAATGGTGTCCATAACGGAAACAATGGTGTCATTACAAAACAAGTGAACTGCTCTTTCTTCCTCACACACTCTTCCCTTCATATTACTCAATATTCATAAACGTACCTATCAGCTACATGCTTGCCCACTCACACCAACACAAACACCTCAAACGGGGAGGTTAGCCCGTTGCCTTTATTGCTATTGCTTCCATTGAACCTACAAATTTCATAAATCAAAAAAAACCAATCATGGGCGGGATTTGAACCGCGGTCAGAGAGACTCAAAACACCAGACCGGTCGTGTTAGAGGGCCCACTGGACCACTAGCCACAATAAGATTCGTCCAACTAGGTATATTTCTACACAATAGGAAGGTTAGCATAGGCACTCTCACCTCTACATGCGGGGTTCAAATCCCGCCCATGGTATGGTTGTTTGCAAATCGTGTATTACATTTCGTGATTCGTAAATTGTGAGTTCCATTACCTTTGTAAATTTGTGAATTCATTGAACCTCTGTAACACTTGCTCAGCTATCAAAACTTTGGATTCCAGTCCCTGGAACCAATTATGTACCTCTGTAAACTTTTGACTTACCGCCCACGAGGATGGTATGGGGTGCATAATAAAACATATTAAATCTAAAACAGAATTACGCCAGCCGAAAATTCTTTATAACCCCAGTAAATTCAGTAATTCCATTCTCAACTACATAGTTCCCGATTGCGCACCTTAATCTGTAAAATGTCCCGCTGCCAGCACCTTTATTCTTTCATTGATTGTCTGCATCGCTATGGGCGTGCAGACCCACCCCCTTGGCCTGAGACGGCTCGCTCAGTAACCTGACAGCAGTGGTAGTCGAGGAGGGTTGTGGCATAATCGCTGGCCTGGATGAGGTAGAGTGCGGACGTGCATGACACGCCCTCTAGCGTTTTCCCAGACGAGCTAATCAGTCACCGCATGGCGCCAGGTGTGCGCAGGAGAGTGGAATACTGTGGGGCCTTGAACTATTAGTGGGTCTTTAAACAACCTACTCGTCGATGGTGTTATTGCCCAAAATATTACGGAGACATATGGGCAATCAAGACGAGGATTTATATGGAGTGGCACTGAACGGTGTAATATAGAATTTCGTGAAAGTGCTAACTGCTCAAGTATAACGAGGCTTTGGTTTTTTTGAATCGTTACCAGAAGTCCAGCATTAACTGTAACACCAGGCAGTGAGGTCAAGTTGATTGGATGTAATCACGAGATAATTCGTGGGTAAGCTCTCCTTCCGCAACGTGCCTTTTGAGGCTGATGAGGTAGATATTCGAAATGTTTTCGAACTTTTATGGAACGTACATCTGCCCAACCTGGCAAAGAGCGGGGTGGGGGGGGAGGATAAAAAGTGCTTACACAGGATTTCCCTTAGGGATACTTTTAATCTCAAGATGACGCTTAGGCATCCTAATATAACCCTCGAATTGTATATTCTCGAAGAGTTTAGAACGCCATGTAATGGAAGCGTAATGCGGGGCAGAGACGTAACCGTGTGCCGACTGTGTGGGTGGCCAATTTGACCATATGGCGCAACTGTGGCAAGCGAGTATGCACCTGGGCCGTCAAGGGGCGGAGCACCTGCGCATGATCACGGCCGATGCCTAAGTGAAGAACAGGTGGCAAGGAGGAGGGCGTGGTGCATGTGGAGTGAAGTGGTGGTGGCTCCTCCGGGGGAATCGAAGAAGTGGTGAATCCATGAATCACCTGGCCCCATCCAACAGGTCAGTTGTCAAGAGAGGATGTACTGGAGGCGCAGCAGTTAGGCTATTGATGAGGATTGAGACGGTGATACCAGGCAAATGATTACAGTTCTACGGAGGTGGAGAGTTACAGTCGAGACAAGACCCTCCTGATCGGGCAGAAGGTGTGTGTTGGGAAGTGGAGGACAGATTGGCACCAGTGGTGGACATGCGAGTGCCCAGGAGTGGTGCCTGTCTTGTGCCAACGTGTAGGACTCTGATGAATACCAAATATCTGTGTCTACCCAGTAATCCAGATATGGAAACTGGAGGGAGCTACAAGGAAAAGGAGCAGCAGCGTCAGATTCGGACGATGTTAGACACCGTGGCGCAAAGGGCCGGGAAAAATACGAATGGGTTATGGTAGCCCAAGTGACTCTGCGAGAGGGCCACAACAGAAGGTGGGGGATGGTCGGGAAGGAGGGGGAAGAATCTGAGGCAAAGGCCAACAGGCCCAGGGGAACGGTCCTAAAGGGAAGAAACTTGACATGAGGCTGGAAAGGAAAACCTTAAACTGGCCTCATGGTGTGAAACAATAAATATTAAATGGCTGTGTGATGGTATAAACGGGAGTTTTGCTTCAGGATGTTTTTGAATAGGTATAAGGTGACGTGGCCTTTTTGTGCAGGACACACAATTTCAAGCTTGGTCGTGAAAAAGTGGTGCCTGGGTATCAGGCTTATATGTTGCCGTCTGAGCGTTTAACAAAGGAGAGTGGGTGTGTATGAACTGGGAGGCGAGCCCATTGTATTGCATAGGTAAAGAGGGAGGGGGGAGGGGGGGGGGGGGGGGGGGGGGGGGGGGCGGGGGGGGGGGGGGGGGAGGGGGGAGAGTATTACGTGTGGGAAAGGATGGTGGATGGAGAGAGATTGGCGTTTGTGTGTGTGTATGCCCCTCAGCAGAAAGGACGTGAAAGTTGAAGATGGATTTTGGAGGGAGAGCTCGTGTTATTACCTAACGCAAACGTTACCCGTCTGTCGCGAACTGTGGGGGGGATTGGAATTGGTGTAATTAATAAGACAGACGTGGAACCCAGAGGAGCGGAATATTTTTCCTCAGTCTTGGGGGGGCCTGCTTAGAGATCTTCAGTTACGTGATGCTTTCGGGGGAGGTCCTGGTGGAGGGAGGAACATACGTTATAAATGGGGATATGCGGCTCGTATGGACATGTTTATATTTATCTCAGAGGGTTTTGGTAGAGTCTTTTAAAACTATAGAGATGGTGTCCCCTTTCCATCATGAGGGCGGTATTATTGAGGTGTGGATGGGATGCTTTGGCTCGTAGGCAGGGAAGTTATGGAAACCTGAACACGATGGTTTTGGGGGATAGGAGGGATTGGAAGCGTTTTCAATATTTATGGGAACAGCTCTGTTGCCGACAGAAGAACTGAGGTATACGTGGTAGGATGGTGGGGATAGTGTGTCTTAAGTTACGAATACGGTCTTTTTATGAGAGGGAGGGCAAACGCATTAAATCAATTGCGGTATGGTTTGTCAAATTACTTAGAATCTAGATTAAACGGATATTGTTACGAGGGGGGCGGTGGCCGGGGTGTACCCGGTGGAGGATATACACATGTTGAAGGGGAACAGAATACGGGGGATTTGCAAGAGAACGTGTTTGCAGCTGGTACGGTACAGGCGGTGTTAGACGAAGTACTCTGGGGCGCAAGCCATCACTTGTTGCTGCTGCGAGGGACAGAAAGGTACCGACAGCGAACGACTACTATACCGGGTTTGCAAGTCTATCTTCTTGGGGGTTTTAGAGAGTGTCAGTATTAGGGACACCAAGGGTGAATGAGTGCATATGCTGATAGATGGTTTGAGGAATTACGGGAAAAGTAGTGGTGTGGATGGTGTAGGTACTTGGTAAAGGTATGTGATATGTGCCGTGCAAACAGGGGAGGAGTGGGATCGGGAGGCGCGTTGGGTCAATGAGAGGGGGAAATATGGAGAGCCCATATGGACCATAGGAAGGGAAGGCACGCACCCGGGATCGATGGTTTACCTAGCGAATTTGATGTACAAGCACTGGGGGTCTGCTTAGGGGTATTCCTATAAGGTTAATAATGCCATGAAAGACGAGGTAAGATGGGATAATCTCAGGCAACGGCGGGTGGCGTTTGGTCCCAAAAGGTAAACAGCAGAGTACCCTTCGGGATATCGAGCCATTTCATGCTTTTTGTGCTGATTATAAATTATTTGCGAAAATTCTTGTGAATCGGCTTAAATGTTTTTGGTGGGAGAGGGTCGTTGTTTGAGTCCTCAGTTTGGTTTACCCCTGGTAGGTCAATGAGCGTGGCCACGGGATTTCAAGAGGGTTTCCTGGAGGAACATGGAAAAGGGAAAGAGGAGCGTTGGTGCGTTGGATTGGCAAGGGGCATATGATAGGTGGAAAGAAAGGCTTTGAGGGAAATCTCCTACGACAGGGGTTTGGGCGAAGAAATAGTGGGGTGGGTGGATACGTTGAACTCCCCCCCAAACGCCGAGGGTAGAGGGTGCAAATTCAATGGGTGGTATGGGGGGGGGGAGTAACAATGGAGCGGGGGTCTTCGGCAGGGATTCCCTTTATCACAAAATATTTTTGCATGTGTTCAGATCCCTTTTATAGGAATGGTGGGTGGATCGTCTAAGACGGGGGGGGGGAGGGGATGGTGAACTGAAGCCAGTGGCCTGGTTGTGTGTGGGCTATGTTTGATGAAACCACTATTTTTGGCAAAGTGAGGAGACACGGTTAGGACAGTTATGTGGGAAGTTGTACACACTTTTGGGATACTACTGGAAGAAGGAAAATCTGGAAAAGTCAATGATCATGGGGCTGTGAGAGTGGGACAGAGAGGATTAAGATTGGGGAGTGATGATGTGCAGCGGAGGCCGGGAGTCTGAAATCTGCTGGCCGGGTACAATGTATGAGGGTGAACCTGAGTGCCTGCAATGGGCCGCAATTCGAATAGGAATGGTTGACCATGTGCAAGGCGACGGTTGTGGAGAAGCAGCGACCTCGACCATTTAACTCTATAGGCAATCGATGTAAATTGTCATCAAATGTATAACTATAGTAGTAAAGTCCTGGTTTGTTTCGGCTGTGATCCGTTAACAGACGGCCGATCACGAGTATTCTTAGAATGGTGGTTCAAATTTTTGTGGGGTTCAGGTTGCAACTGGTTTGCGAAGGGAGGTAGAGACATTGCCGGTATGTAGGTAGGGTTGTCGGGTTTGTTTGACTTGAGAAAGCGCTTGACATGTGTGTTTATAAAGAGGAAGTGGAAGATTGCAGGTGGATGGAGGGAGGGTCAGCTAGATAAGGACATGCTCACCAGAGGAAAGTGGAATGAGGGGCGGAAATGAAGGAATGCGAGAAGTTTATGCGCCTTAATGTAAGCCAGGGAACCAGAAAATAAGGTGGGAACTTTGATGTAAATTGGTTAAGAGAACATTAGTGGCGCCGGTTTGAAGGGAACTACCCATTATGCATGGTGAATGTAATATGGCCGAAGATTTAGCTAAATTAAGGATACGACCAAGGGCCTGTGAGGTTAGTACCGGTTTGTCCTGCATGGATATTTGGCCAACGGAGCGATGCTCCGAGATAGGAGGGTTATTGAGGGTGGGGTGTGGCAATGCAGGGGGAAGAGACTGCGTATCATGTCGTCTTTTTTTGGTAAGTTTTGGAGTTGCAACCAGGGTAGATCGTAAGGTAAGTGGAGGAGGGTTGGGTGTCAAGTGTGGCAGGTATTGCAGCGTTGAGTCTTGATATGAGTGGTGGTTGGAGATGAGTGTGGTAAGAGGTTTTTAGCCATATGTCATGTGGACTACATATATGTTTTATGGGGAATGAGGTGGAAGTGAGGTGTGGATGTGCTGAGAAACTTTGGCGGCGAGACGTTTTATCGAACTTTTGTAGGTGGGGGGGGGGGGGGGGGGGGGGTGGGGGGTGGGGGGGGGGGGGGGGGGGGGGCCCGCAATAGAGACATTTTGGGAAAAGGTGGGAAGAGTAATTTTTCTGAGGGTTATAGAGGACTAACAATAGGAAATTTTTGGCCGTTCTAAGGGGCTTTAACTGCCGGGGTGAGTGGGGTTTGGGTAATTTAAGTGGGGGGTTCAGGGGATTCAACGTGGCTCACCTCCTTGTGAAGTGCAGTATGTGGTTGGGTATGATTGGGAGGTACTAGTGTGTGACCAGATGAGGAGGTTGTGAAGATAATTTTGCTTAGTTTCCCTTAGATGTGGAAGGTGAAAGGCGCAGATTAAATATATACGATGTATTAATTGTAAACCTAAAAGAATTATAAAACAATGTATATTTCCTTTGGTAGCGTATTAGTATTTCCACTTGCACTGGTATTTGCAATTGAATTTGAATTTTTCTTGAGAGGGTTTTTCCTTTCACTATTTTTCCTTGAAGCACTGAGTTTTATTTTTGTTTTTTTTTTTGTAACGTGGTCCAGCCATCAGTTTTTGGTAGTCAATACCCTATTATTATTGTTTACTATTTAAGGTAATTGTAATTTTGGTAAGTCCTGTACCATTCATGGTTGTAAATAATGTTTCCTAAAGTGACATGGTCATAATAATCCAAAATTTGAGGAAATTAATGTCATGATTTTTCAGGTTGGTGATGGGGTTTTTAGTTTTCAATTTTGTGTGATGGGGGGGGGGATGATGGGGTCCCTTTTTGCAGACAGGTTTCTTAATAACATATGGGGTCTGGTGTTTTGTTGCGAGTGGTATTAGGGGGGATTGTCATTAAGCTTGGAGCATTATTGTGTTGAGGTTTTAATTTTAGGAGTTTTATTAATAGCCTTTTTGGGGCCTTTGTTATTAAAACTTAATTCCCTTCTTAAATTGTGATATATTAAAAAACTTGTATTAGAACTGTAAAAGGGGCCTGATTGTTTTGGTTTTATATATTTTTTACTGTTTTTTTGTATTTGATCATTTTTTTATATAGACCTATTAATATTTGTACATGAAGTTTTAAAAAAATATAAAAAAAAAAATATCTTCACCCCACCTACATCCTCATTGCCTATGAGTAACACGAAATCATCACAAGATATCCGACTGTTTTTTAAAACCCCACCCCATCAATGTATAAACTTAACATCGTATACCTGCAACCCACCCCTTCCCAAAATCGAATTACCCTTCCAAAAAACCATTCCCTAAACCCCCCCATGCGCTCAAAAAAATATACAACAAAAAAGGTTTCTATTCCCCAACCGCAACACCCCCCACCTTCCGGGCTTTCGTTTAAAATAAGACATCCCAGACGGCAAACCCCTGTAAAATGAGTTTTCCACCTCTACTACCCCTGGACTGAGCGCAACTTCCAGCTTCCCAATGGCATACATCGGTGTCCCTTCCCCACCAGCCACCTCCAAACCCCCCCCCCCACTCTCTCGATAACATACAGCCTGATTCGACTGGGTCCCTCGCCATCACCAAAACTCCAAAACGCCTTCCCCACTCGTAAATCCTTCCCCCCCCCACCAACTTTTTATGTCCTCGTGCACTTTCCCCATCCCCCCCCCCCCCGCTTATTTCCATCTCCCGCAAAAACTCCCTTTTCACGTAAAAAATCCTAATCCTTTATTCCCGCGGCATATCCCACCCTCCATGGGCCAATCGGCAAAATAAAACCCCCCTCTAACCACTTACAGCCAGATCCCCCCCAAAAAACCGAAAAAACCCTACGCAACAATTTTGTGACCTCTTGGCACATTTCGATACAAAACCACAAAAGCCATAATTTTCAAAAATATAACGTTTGTCAGATTTCTAATGTCCTCTCGCCTCCAACCGTGGGACGAGCGAACGCTCCTGTTTGGTTTTTTTTTGGCAGTTTACCTGATTGAGCTGCCCAACCGTTGTTGGTGGAAACTTTTTTTTTCTCCAACATGGCCTGAATAGCAAAGAAAATCAACACGTCTGATTTTAAAATCCGGGTGCTGTCAAGGACCAAAAAGGATTTATTATTCCACGATCATTCGCGATACCTATGGTAACAAATGAGGGGAATGTGGGGGTCGCATTTAAAAGGAATGACAAAACTCGTTAAAATGCATCTGCCAATCTACGAGGGAGGGTCGACAAGTATCAGGGGACCATCATACCGGGTTTAAAACAGCTGTTCGGGGAGACTTCATGATGTATCTCGACATTACACCTGGGTGAAAATCAGGAATTGCCTTTTTAGCGACTGATTTTGATATTTCCCTGAACGCGTATTATGGACGGTTTTACGTAGCCAAGGGAGATTGGGGAAATGGACCGATGCAGGTGCGCTGGGAAGGGGGCGTAAACATTAAAATACTCTTCGACACCCTATTCCTTTATTATTGTGTTAAAGAATTAAGGACTCAAGTCTATGTAACGTAGCGGGCAACAACGTACCCCGGGGGGTCAGAGACCCCCCAAAAATTAAAACCCGGGGTAAAACCCAAAAAATTTGTGCCTTTTGGCACTTTTTTGGAAAAATTACCAAAAAACCCAAAATTTTTTAAAAAAAGGGTTTTCAGAAAAAGCCCATGGGGAAGGCCTGGGCCCGATGAAAGGTCCTGGGGGGTTTACCAGAAAAAACCCTAGACCCCTACCTTTTTTGGGGGTTAAAAATTTTTTTAAAGGGCCCGGAATGCAAAGAGAAACTATGGGGGGCAAAACCGTGGGTGCCCGGACCAAAGGGGGTTTTTTTAACCACATCCCCGGCGCCAAAAAAGGGGAAAAAGGGGTTTCCCGGCAAAAGGAATGACAAGAACCAAAAGCACCCCCAATTGGACGGGGTTTGGCGATAGGAAAACCCTTTCAACCGGAAACGGTGTCTGGTTTTAGGATGGACCGAAAAAATGGGTAAAATCGGAATTTTCCTTTTTAAGGAAAATTTTGGGAAATTCCCATAAGGTTTTTGGGAGGAGAGCCCCCCAAATGGGGGGAAGAAGGTGCGCCTTGGTAAAGGCGGGAATACTTTTAAAAAGGAACCCCTTCCCCTACCCCAAGGGGGGAAAAAAAGGCCCCAAAGGTTTATTTTCTTGGGGTAAAGGCTGTGAATGGGGGTATAAGAAATGGGGGGTTTTGGGGGAAACGAAGATTTTCCCAAAGGAAGGGAAAGGGAAACAGAGAGGGGAGGGGGCTTTGGGGAAACCTTTCCTTCAAAACCCCCCCAAAATTTTTGCATGGGAGGGGGGAAAAAGAAAAGGACTGAACCCCTTTTCATTCGGAAAATTCTTGGAATTAATTTTTGAAAAACCCTCCCTAAAGGGGGGGGGGCTTTTTGGGGGTTGGTGGGGGAAAAATGGGTCCGTGGGGGGGTTTTAGGGGGGAAGGCTGGGGGGAATGAGGGTTGGAAAGGTGAGGGGGCCGGGATTTAAAGGAAAGGGGCATGGGGTGATGGGGGGGGAGCCAAGGGGGACAATTTGTTTTGGGGGTGGGAAGGAAGGGGGGGGAAAAAAAGGGAACTGGGGGTTTGAGGGTTGCAAAGGGGGCCCCGGGGGGGGGGGGGGGGTACAGAAAGGGGAAATAACCCCAAAGGGGTTGGGGGGAAAAGGGTTTTCCCCGGGGGGGAAAGGAGGTTTTGGAAAAAAGGGGTTTTGGGGAAAAAGGTTTTTGTTTTTTTAAAAATTTGGGTTTAAAGAGCTAAAGGGGAAAGCTTAAGGGGGTTTAATGAGAAATTTGGGTTTGCACTTGGTGTGGATGTGGTATTCTTACGGAACAAAATTTTTTAGGCCTGGTTATGAGTTGGATAGAGGGGTTAAATTTTACTTTGGAACATGCGACACTTTTAAAAAGGTGGGGCTGCCATTTTGGAAAAGGGAAAACAGCCCGTTTATGGGAAAAGGGCGTATGAAGGGGGGGAGGGGAGGGTAATTAGGGTGGATGGAATTTGGGGGTGGGGTTTTTCCCATTATTTAGTATGTGTATAGGGTCCGGCTGGGGGTGACGGAGTATTAAAACTAAATTTTTTTCGGACGTCGGGGTCTTTTTTTTACGGGGTTTACCGAATGTTGCAAAAATAGGGGGAGTTTTGGAATTGCGTGATACGTCGTAAAGATGTAGACCCCCAGGGGTGCGGGTTTTTTGGGGGTAAAAAGGGGGGATATATTTGCCCGGGGGTTTGGGGTTAAAGGTTTTGGTGGGGGGGGAGGGATGTGGGAGCTTTATTCTTTAAAAACGAGGTTAGGGCGGCGAGGTTGGGACCGAATTTTACGTCCCCTTTGCGGTTACGGGGGCGGGGGGTGGATTGATAGTTGGGGTTTTTTTTCGGATCAAAAAGGGGAGTGGAAAGAGGGTGGATTTTGAGGGGGTGCCTCGGGAGGGGTCCATCTTTTTGGAAATTGAATGTAAAGTTTTAATAAAGAGGATATTTTTGGGGGGGACATATTGGGATCTTTTAAAGTGGTAGAAGCCCAGGGAGGGGCCCCAAATTGGTTTTTTGGGTGGGAAACAATAGCAAAAAAAACGTTTTAAAAGGAAAAAAAAAAATTTTAATCAAGGGAAGAGATATAATCATTTAACAATACGGTTTTTCAAATATTTTAAAAGGGGAAAGTTGCGCGACCGTTATCACAAATTAATGCTAAAAAACCTTTTTTGAAATTGAAAGTTTAAAGGGAAAAAATTTTCCGGGGAATTTACAAAATGAAAAGGTTTTGAGGGGGAAAAGGCTTAAGGGCGGGATTGAGGGGGGTTTTTTGGTGGGGAGATGGGGCCCGTCGGCGGTGTGTTGGGGGAGTAAACAAAAACACGTCCAAGGCAAGGGGTTTAAGGGGGTTTGAATTTTCAGGTAGGGGGGAAAGGGGTTAAAAAGGGGACCAGGTTTGGGAAGACGCCCTGAGGTATAGTGGGAAATTATGTTTGGGGTTTTAATTTGAAAATCCCAAAGGGGTGGAATAATTAAAAAGGGCATTAAAATTCAATTGGAAGGTTTTGTGCAGTTTTAGTTGACAGAGCATGATCGATTTTTTTTTTTGGAAAAAGGGCCCCCCCCCCCCCGATAACAGATTTCGAAAACAGGGGAAGCTTTATCCGGGCGCAATTAAAAAAGGGGCACCGGGAAAATTGATGGGTGCCCAGTGACTTTTATTTCCAAAAAAGGAGCGTTTTAAAAAAATTTTTTGGAAAAAAAATTAATCCCCCTTAAGCGGATGGGGTTTTTTGGGGGCCAGCAGCGGATGTTTGTGGTCGTTTTAGTCCCCTAAAGGTGAGCCATTAACATTTTAAAGACTATCGTGCTTTTTCGTTATTGTGTGGTGATTATAAAATTTTTGCAAAAATTTTTTACTAACAGAATAAAAAAGGCCCCGGGGTAAAGTGATCGAAAAGGGGACAATATGGGTGCCGGGAATCCAAAAAATGACGGCATGGTTTTAAAAAGAAGTTTTATTGAAGAAAAGTAAAATTGGGAGTTGGGGGGGGGTGTTGGCTATAGATTGGGAGGCGGCATAAAGATAGTGTAAAAGGGAAACATTATGGAAGATTATTAATGGCAGGGGGTTTTGGGGAGGGAAATTTTATCAGGGGCCCCAAAATTTAAAGGTTTTCAAATGCATCCTTTCGGGGGGGAGGTAAATGGGAAAGGTTTTTGGGAAAACAAATTCAGATGAGCAGGGGGCAAATTTAAGGTTTTCCCCTTTTTACAAATTTTTTTTTGGGGGGTGTTTTAAAAAGGGTCCCTTTTTTTAGAGGAATTAGGGTCTTAAATTTGGGACAAAAGGGGGTTTGGGGGGGCGAAAAGGGGGGGGGGGCTTGGGATTGTTGGATATGTTGATGACACAACGAATTTTTGTAAGTGGTAACAGGGAAATTTTTTTCAGGGGGAAAAGTTAAATAAAAAGTTTTTGAAAAGGCTTCTTTGGCCAAATTTAATTAATTAAAAGGGGAAAACAAAAATTAAGGATCTTGGGGGATAGGGTTTTAAATGAGGGAAAGTGGGAAATATTGAAAGGGGGGGAAAAAGGGGACCAATTACTGGGTATTTTTGGGGTCGTTTTAAATAAGTATATTTAAGTTAGCACAAAAAAATAAAATTTTAGTGTGTATTTTAGATGGTGTAAATGAAGCGCATCATGGTTTTTCGAGCTGCCAAAACTTAACTTTTGGGATCAAAGGTTTAAATTTCAACGAAAAGGGCCTTTTATATAAAACTTTGGCTTGTACAGCAATATATCCCATAAATTCGAGTGAGATACAAAGGGTTTCAAAAGCGCGTTTTTAGATTTATTTGGGGTACGGAAGCAATGGTTTTGGTAGAGCGTTTTTCCCCCCTCCCGGGTTTTGGGCCCAGGGGGGCTGGGGCTTATACTGTTGAAAAAAGGATTATGAGTGTTAATTTTAAACATAGTTTTTAACGGGAGGGGGGGGGGGGGGGGAAGGGGAAGGGGGACTTTATAAATACGTCAGGATTTGCAAAAGTGGTTTTGGGGGGGTTAAAGGGGGTTCATAATTGGGAGGCAATGTTTCGGGGAATCAAAACAGAGCGAATTTCCCTTTACATATTAAAAATTTGGGGAAAACCTTGATGGGGTGGAAAAGGGAAGGCAATTTGGGAGCATGGTAGAAAGGGGTTTTTCCGGGTGTTTGATTGGCGTAATATCGGGGGCGTTTTAACAAATTACGTTTAAAAACCTAAATTTCAGAAGTAATTTTAAAGATTTTTTTCATGGGGTCTTAAACCCTCGGAAAAGGTTTTTTTTCCTAAGAGAAAAACGGGAAGGGTGGATAAACAGGCCCTTTTGGTGGGTGGGGGGACGTTTTTTCCCTAAGTGTAATTTTTTTGAATGTATTTAACTAATAAGGGTTTTTTTGGGTAAGGTTTAAAACGGTTTAGTTTGGGGGGGGGAGGGTTTTCAGGTTTTTTGAGGGGTTTTTTAAACTTAGAAAATAAGGTTGGGGGGAATCAGATGGTAGAGAAAAGCGGTAGGGGATATAATTACAGATTATATTTATATGTCTTGGGGTATGAAGGAGCGAACGTGTGTGAAAGAATTTGCATTAACCCGCAACTTTTTAAGAAAAAAAAGTGTAGAAATAAGGGGGTGTATGGGGGAATGGGAGAGGGTTTTAAATGTGGGTTTTTTAGGAATTTCACTTTACGGGATTTACGGGATTTTAAAGGGAGGGGGGGGGGAAGAAATGGGGGGTTTCCAGAAGGGCGGTAAAAGCATGAAGAGTTTGATGAATGTTTTTATGAGGGATGGGCTGGGTGAAATTTTTAAAATTATTTGTTTTTTTCCCAGTGTTTCAAGTACAATACGTTATAATTTTGGGTTTTTCGACTTATAACTAAGTATTTTTAGTGGGTTTTATATATTTCATTTTTTGTATTTTGGGGTGTATTTGTACTCAAACCCATTTGTACCACCCCATTTTTGGTTTTCCGGGGCGAGTCCAAACCCGGGGGCCCCCCTCTTCACCCCCCTGCTACTAGACCTTAAACCCTCTTCCCCCCTCCCCTGAGCTTTTTTCAAAACCCCGTCTTTTAAAAATGTGTATTTTTCCTGCCTCCACACGTCATTTTTCTAGGCATTCCCCCTGCCTTACAAAACCCATGACGAAGAAATAAATTCCTAATAACCCCCTAAAATCATTTGGTTTTCTTCAACTTCCAATTTTTGGCCTCTTTTTTCTGTGTCCCCTCCCCGGAAAAATCCTTCCTTGTCCACCCCTTTTTTTTTCCATGCAGTATTTTATATGTCGTTTTTCATTTTCCCCTGACCCTCCTGTCCCTCCAGTGCCCTCAGGGCCCATTTTCCCTTTAAACTTTTCTTTTTTCCCTAGAATTCCCCTTAGCTCTGGGAAATAACCTTTTTTGCAAACCTTTGTACTTTTTTCTAGTTTTTGAAGTCTTTTTTCAAGGGGCGGGTTCCAAACAGGTGCTGCATACCCAGTAGGGCCTGAAAAATACCGGTGTAAAATGTCTTGAATGACCCTTCTAAGGGGTCGGAATGCTGTTCTCAGTTTGCCAGGCCCCATAAGGGTGCAGGGAGTTATCTGAAATTGGGTGTTTGCTTCCCCGGGGACATTTCCCCGGGGGTTTTACCACCCCCCAAAATCCTTTTTCCTTGGTGAGGTTTGCAGTCTTTTCCACCTAGCCTATACTCTGTCCCGTGGTCTTCTGTGCCCTTCCCCTATTTCATGACTTTAGCATTTTGGGGAGGATTAAAAATTTGAGAAGCCTTTGCTGGACCAGGGGTCCCAGTCTTCCAGGGCCTTTTTAATTTCCCGCCTCGTCCTTATCAGATTTAATTCTCCTCATTAAATTCACATCACCCGCAAACAGGGACACTTTTGAGTCTAACCCTTCCCCTCATGTCGTTCACCATACCCAAAAAAAGCACTGGTCCCAGGAAACCCACCCCCCTTGGGGACCCCGTCTTCCTTTAGGGCCCACTGTGGAAAACATCAATTTCGTACCATGACTCGTTGTTGCCTCCCTGTCCCGGTATTCCCCTGATCCCATTGCAGTGCCCTTTTTCCGTTATATGCCCCGAAGCTCTAGCTTCTGCACTAATCTCTTGTGAGAACTGTGTCAAAGGCCTTCTTGGCGTCCAAGAAGATGCGTCAACCCCCCCCTCTCTTTTCTTGTCTTACTTCTTTATTTTAATAAAACTCCAGAAGGGTTTTTGACACAGGAATTTTTCCCCTTTCCTTTAATCCGGCGGTTGGCATTTATAAATTCCCCGTTCCGTTCCAGGGGCTCCACCCCCTCTCCTCCAGATAAACTTTTCCATAATTTTGGGGGGGAAACTATAAAAACTCAATGACACAGGTCTATAGTTTAGTGCCTTTTTTTTCTGTCTCCTTTTTTTAAAAAGGGAACTACATTTTGCTGCTTTCCCAAACCCCATTTTTGCCCCAGTTTCCAGGGGTGTGTTGAAAATTGTGTAAGTGGTAAAGCCAACATATCTGCTCCCTCTCAAGGACCCCTTGGGGAAAATGTTGCCGGGCCCATTGCCTTTGAGGTATGATGTCCCTTACATTTTTTCACCTCCTCCCACTTATGAGTCGCCCCCAACACTTGTTGGTGTATTCCTTTTTGGGTTCCCCATCGGGTCGGTCCCCCCCAATCCTCCTGCCTCTGTAAAACTTCCTTAAAACTCGTGTTGGCTCCCACAACCTCTTGATGTTTCTTGTGATTTTCTCCACCTTCTTTCCTCAGCCTTATCACCTGCCCTTGACTGTTGTCTTCTTCCTAATTGCTATACAGCAGTTTGGGGTCAGATTTAACCGAGCTTTCGTTTTCATACTTCGCGGGGGCCTCCCCTTATCTGCGCATACTCTTTTTTTGGGCTCTTTACTAATCTCCTTGTTTCCGGTCCTATCCCTCCTTCCCTTTTCCAGGTAGTTTTATTAGTGTATGTAGTATGTATGTATGTATGTTGTAATTGGGGTGTGTAGTATATGTATGTATATATGTATTTATGTAGATGTATGTATATATTATAAATGTAGATATGTATATAAGTGATTTTAATATTACGTTTGCGAAAAAGATTTGGGAGTTCGGGTTGGGGCAGTAACAAACCAAGACAACAGGGGCAAAATTTTTTCGAAATAAAGTAATAGAATCCTTGCTTCATAAAAGAAGCATAAATAATAGGACCCTCAGGTTGTTCTTAAACTCTATACACCCTTTGGGTTGGGCCCCTTTTTTAAATTTATGCTGCAAGTTTTGGTCACCGTATTTACAGAATGGATAAAATTCCTGGAAAATGTACAAAGGAGGATGACAAAGATGACCCCATGTATCAGAAACCTTCCCAGGGGAAACTAAGGCCCTGAAACGATCTTAGAAAACGTAAAATTAGGGGGATATGATTGAGGTTTATAAGTGGAAGACGGGAATAAAAAAAGGGGATGAAAAATAGTTCTGATAAACGCCTAACGGGACTCGCAGCAACGGTTTTAATTGGAAAAAATTCAGATTCAGGAGGGATATAGGAAAGTACGGGTTTGGTAATAATTTGTGGTAGGGGAACAAACTCCCATACCGTATAGAGGCCAGAACGTTGTGTAGCTTTAAAAATAGGGGGATAAATACAAGTAGAGTGGGTGGGTGTGAGTTAGACCATAGCTTGGGGGGAAGGGGTGGGTTCCCGGGTTTTCCCCCTTAGTCAATGTGCCCGACCTGACGGGGTTGGGTGCTTGGGCTTAAGCCGGTAGGGACTTGGACCTCCTCCATGGGCCAGTGGGCCCTTCTGCAGTTTTTCCTTCGTTCTTATTTTCTTATGTTTTTATGTTCTTATATATATGTATGTATATATATGTATAAAAAAGTATTATATGTAATTTTAAAGTATTTATTATTTTTTACTTTTTTGTATATCCCTTTAAAGTTTTTCTCAGAACATTTTCAATGATTTTCAATACTATTTTCCTATGCGCTTTTATGATTTTGATAAAATGGTAAATGTCAAAAGGTTTTTTTATGTTTCTTTTTAATTTACAATGATTTTTGTAAGCACAATTGTTTTGGTCCCAATAAAGCATAGGTGTTTTGAATATTTGAGTATTGTTTTTTTTTTAATTTGTCTAGTTTGGTGGTAATACTAGTATGTATTTAAGAAAATTTACGAACCCTTTAAGTTGTAAAAATTTGGGTTTGAAGTTTTTCTGGTTGATTTACGAAAATTTTATAACTGACGTTGTAATGATTGTGTACAATTAACAACATACTTTATAAATTATTTATATGATGTCCGAATGAAATTGAAGTCTGATTTAAAGGGTGAAGAGGGGGTTTTCCTTTTTATTGTTCTTTTTTTCTTTTTAAATGGTAATACATGGTTTTATCATTACACCAAAAAATTAATGAATACAAGGTTGTATCATGTACACCAACAAAAGGGAATACAAGGTTATCATGTACACCCAACAAATATGGTTAGGGATTGGGGTAAAATTTTCGTGTTGTTTAGACATTTAAAATACAAATAAATACAGGCTTGGGTTGGGGGAAATTTATGATAATTGTGGAATGTTCTTTTGATTCAAACTGCTCTTTATTTACTTGTATTTTTATTCTAGTGTAAATTAAGAGCAAGGATGATTAATTTGGGGAAAAAGTTAAAAAGGGTTTGCATTTTTTTGCGAAATTTTAACTTACCACATGTACAGTATAGGCAGTTTTTAACTTCGTATCTGATTTTATATGGGTAAATGGTCATTTTTGTTATATTGTAATTTATTTTTTAATTTTAAATATAATGTAACGTTTTTTCAGTTATTGTTCAATTTTGTCATTTTTAGGTTTTTTCCTTTTGTCTATTGCTATTTTTGGTTTAAAATAAAATTAAAAAAAAAAATCCTTCTTTCCGCGGCAGAGTCCCAGCCCTCCAGGCCAATCCAAGTAATTACCCCTCTTTTAACCACTTCAGCCAGACCCCCAAATAAACCGATAAACCCTACGCAACAATTTTGGTGACCCTTGGACAAAAGGGATACATACCACTACACCAAAATTTTTACTAAAAATAGAATTTTGTCATGTTTATCTTGGGTGCAGCGTGAGATTGCAGACCTCAATCCCCTACCTTTTTTAACACACTTCCACAACCCAGTCCTAGACACCATCAACACTCAAAAGACCAAGTCACCCACTACTACCAACATTATAGAGGAAAGATCAAAGGGGACTAACAACTTGCGAATGCATAACCAACTTCCAAGACCAAATGACCAACACAGCTACTGAGCCGTAGAACGAAAACATCCCCACCCCACAGTCCCCCAAAGAACCTGCATGGGACCACCCTACAGTTTCGCATTGCTCCTGACTGCGGGAGTGGGGTTGGCACAGCACCCCTCGCTTTTTTGTCGGGAGAGCCTCAAGCAACAATATGGCGCTGAGTATCCGAGTAGGGTGAACCGCGGCGTTGAGGTCTTCGGGGGGCGTTTTTCCCCCCTTTACGGCGCAGGTTTTTTACTTCCGGAAATCATCAGGGAAACGTACGGAGTCAGGATGATGAGGTTTAGGTGTGGCCCTGAATGGGGCCTATCGCTATTCGAAAATTTTGAATTCGACGGCTGTTATGAGTCTTAGTACAAAATTTTGAGCATGTGAGATTGATGTAACTCCACTGTCAAAGTGCGACTCAAGACGTCTCTCGCCACAAACGGGGGTGAATTTTCGAAACCCCCCCTTCGGGCTGACGAGGACTTAGGGAAAAGGTTTTTTGCACTTATGACCGTGCATCGGCAACCAAAGGCAAGTGGGGGGCGGTGCAAAGGGGGCGCCGGAGGGTACATTCCCCCCTCAAAATGCACTGAGGCACCCGACCCGTCATACTCGGATCCCGGGATTTGGGACTCAAATTCTAGGGGGGCGAAATCGGCAGCGACGGACTGAGGTTTTTTGGGGGAGAGTAGACCATAGGGCGAAACTTTGGGGAAGGGCATGGGGGCGCCGGCGCAAACAGGGGGAGCCCCAGTTCGGGGGTTGGAGTCGAAAGGGGAAAATTTCCAAAAGGAAACCGGGGAAGGGCCGTCTGGGGAGTGAAATTGTGAAGAGCTTTTGTGGTGCTGATGGGGGGGGGCACGATTTTGTGGAGCCGCAAAGGGGCCATTTTGGGGGTTGACGGGGGAGGTGCAAATTTAGCAGGAGTGCAAGAGCGGGGGAGGAGCCGACGAGGTATTGAAAATTTTACCTTCTTCGGGCGAGGATAATGGCTTGGTCTGTGAAAGGGTGCCTGAGTTGAAAGGGGGGTGTGGCGGGACAGGACGAAAAGGGAAAGGGGGACAACTGCAGGCACAGAAGGAGTCACCGAGCTCGTGCGACAGGTCACAGTGGGGTTGATTTTCACGTGAGGAATCTTCGGTAGACAGTAGGCGGTAGAAGTGTCACGAGGAAGAGGGCGGCGCCAACCAGAGATGTCTTGACCCCCGGCGGGGTCGGGAAAGGGAGTATATTCTCTGAAACCCAGATAAGGGGATCGAAAAGGGGGGGGGGGATTTAGACAAACCACATTTGACTCTGGGGCAAAGGCCCGGGGAAGGGTGAAGGGGAAAGGGGTTTGGAAGCTTGAAAGGCCTTAAGTGCGACGTGAATGTGAAGGACTTGACGGGGAAGGGGGAATGCTTTCGTATGCCTTACGTCGATACAGAGGGGGACGTATCTTTCTACAGGAGCATAATTTCAGGGAGGGTAGAGTGCCGAGGGGAAGGGGTATAGGGTTTTGACTCGCCATGGGGCATTTTTTTAAAGGGGTGTGGGTTTATTGAAAAAGGGAGGCAGCCCGTTTGTGTTGCAAAGACTAAGGGGGTGGGGGGGGGGGGTGTTGCGTGTGGATGGGGGTGGATGGGCAGAGGAAACCTTGTAAGTGTGTATGCCCACTGAAAATGATATGAAGGTAAAAGGGATTTTGTGTGGATGATCAAATTTTGCTTTCCGGGGTTTACCTGAAGTGGCCATCTAGTGGGGACTGGAATTGTGTGATCGGGAGAGCAATGTGAACCAGGGGGGGGCGGGCATATTTGACACATTACGCAATCTTTTTGGGGGACGTTCAGTTGAGGATGGGGGTAATGGGGAGCGGGGAGGTGGAGCATACTTTCGTGAGGCGGGGGTTACCAGCTGGGTTAGACAGGTTTATATACTCAAAAAGGTATTGTCAAAGTTGTCCGTACTTTTTAAATTTAGTTTTTTCAGATCATGGGGCGGTTTTCCAAATAGAGGGGTTTCTCTACTTTTATCCAGGGGATATTGGAAATTAAATACGAGTCTTTTGGGAAGATGAGGGGGGGTTTGGGGGGGTTTTTAAAACGGAGCTGGGGAAGATTAACTGAGGAGGTACAAGGTGTGGGACGGGGTGACGTGGGGGGAGGGTGGGGCTAAGGCCGATTCGGCATATTATGTGGGGGAGGGGAAAAAGGATAAATTCTTTAAAATTTGGGGTTATTAATTTATTTGGGGGGACAGGTTACGGGTTGTTATAAAAAAGGGGACAGAAAGGGGTGTCTATCCGATGGCACATTATGATACTTAAAGAGCGGTTGCGGGAAATTCAGGCGACGTTCCAAGCGGTGGAGTAATGGGGGGGGTGGGGGAGGTGTTATGGGGAATGGGGCCGTCTTCGTGTGTGTTGCGCAGACAAAAAAAAACGTGGGCGGGCAACACTATTCCATGTTTGGAGGTTCTTGAGTCGGTGGGGGGGTATAGGGCGGGTCGGGTTTATCCACCTCGGATGGATGGGGGTTGTTTGGGATTTTGGTACAAAAGTATTGCGGGAGGAAGGGGTAGGATTTTTTTTTTTTTTTTTTTTTTTTTTTTTTTAAAAAAAACACAATACACATCATACTTTGTCAATTTTTAGGTTACATAAACAAAGAAACAAAATCCATTAAATAATAAAACAAACAACTTCACTTTCCCTTTATCCCAGCACAAACTTAACATAAAAAAAAACACTTCAACTGTAAATGTTTGTTTCCCCCCCCTCCAAAATGCCCAACCACACAAAACAACATACTTTAAAACTAAAAACAGCCCACACCTAACATACGGGGGGGGGTTTTTTTATATCCAAAAAACAGCCAGTATTTTAAAACACAAAGGAAAATTTTACCCTAAAAGTCACACTTATTTACATTATATAAAAAACTTTATATACAAAGACATTCTCATATAACCCAAATTCGTTGCATACTCTTTAGTATTGTATTTTAAACTTTATACACAAAACATAATACTAAACACCTCAAAAATTACAATATAAAAAAGGGTACAAAATAGCCTTTCCACCCCTTTACCACGAGAAACAAAACACACTATTAAAAAACAAAGATACACACCTTTACATAGCACTTTATAATAGTGTGTTAACAATGCTTTGAGTTTCCTTTTTGTAGCTGTCTCACTGACAAAAGATCTTTTTAACTTATTAAAACAGTTCACAATGACCTCTTGTTTTTCAACACAGGGTTAAAAACAAAAACATTCACACCAAGAAAACTCTAAAATTTATCCCACATCTGACATGTTCCCCCCCCAACAACTCTCAAGAAACCCTCCACATTTACTATCCTTCATTATGGTCAAAATCCTTTAGAAAAGGAAAATGGTCCCTTATATTAAGTAGCCAAATTACAAATCCCTTACCGTTTATTCTATATGCCTTCCCCCGGAACGCAGTTGCCCACCTGTTACCAAAATGATTTATTTCTGCATACCTCGATAAATTCCTGCCCAAAACCCCTTCCCCTAATCCCCCCGCCTTTTCCTTTCAACCCCCGGATAAAACAAAAATCTGTCCAATGTACAAATGGCCTTTTTACAACCTCAACACCCCCCTTACCTCAAAAGTTGGGGACGCAGGATCTCTACATTGCCCCACCCATTAACTTGAAGACTCTAGCCACCACACCCTATTTCCCCCCAACTCCCTAAAAAAAATATACGGCATAAAAAGCTGTTTCCATTCCTCAAAATGTTCGCTTTTTTCCTTCCTTTCCCAACCCATCACAAACAAAGCCTGCTTTGACGCTAAAATCCCCATTACAAACCTATAAACTAACCCCCTTTCCCCTAGGCAGTAATCTAACCTGGAAATCATCCCCAAAACGTACCCCAATCATACAAAGGTATACTCCCCACCCCTTGATCACTTCGGGTTTTTCCACTCATCTCTACTAACCTTCCCCCCTTTTGACTTGTTTACCTCACCTATTACAACAAAACCCCTTTACATATTCTCACTTTCCCCAATCAATCCTTTCCTCCCCACCAACGTCTACATCCCAACCCCCCCAACCCCCACCCCTTTTACCCCCCCCCTCCCTTCGTACTTTTTTTTAAACATAATTGCCTTGCCCCCGCCCAGCATAAAAAGCCCTACTCCCCCTCGGCCACATTTCGTCATAACCACCCTTTACTTAGCCATGCTCGCCAAAAACCCATATATAACGAAGCCCCTTCTCGTTCTCCTTTATCTCCTTCCCGTAAAGGAACACCACTGCCACATTCCACACTTTTCATAAACCATAATTTATTATATTGCCCTTGCATTAGGTAACATCCCGCTCTTAGGTTCCAATCCTTTTTACAACTCTTCCCCACCAATTCGAATTCCTCCGTCTAGCCCCTTGCCATCTGCCATATAGATAATCCCACAAATTTTCAGCGTTCAGTCACACCCATCCAAAAATCCCCCCCATTTTACCCCCCACCCAATCTCCTATCCTAATAATTTTGATTTAGCCCTTTTGACACGCATGCCTGACGCCTCTCCAAAAAACCCCAAATCCCCCACCTTTCGCAAACCTTCGACATAAATTTAAAGTATTGTTGTGTCACTACAAACCAACTACCTCTTGATCCCCACCCCTCCTCCTGTAAGTTGTTTTCTTCCTCAACCATTCCATAAAACGGGGGTTCATACAGCAAACAGAAATTTTTAAAATAGGACACCCTTGCTCAAACCTTTCTCCATTTTTAACACCTACCCAAACCCCCATTAATTTACCCGAATCGTACTTCTGCATACAAGGGGCTTCACCCTTTTACTATTCCCTCCCCCCAAACCCATAAGCCTAAAGTGTCAACCATGTACTCTCTATCCACCGTCATAAGCATTTTTCCCAATCAAAGCCCAAAAATTTCCACCTCCCCTTTCAACCCGCAAAAATTCCCAATCATTAAGTCCTCCCTCAAATACGACCCGGAATTCCCAACTGACCCTTGTGCACCAACCACCTATTACCTTCTTTATCCTGTTCCCTAAAAACTTTGCAAAAAACTTTTTAATCCGTACACATTAAAAATATGGCCCTGTACGTGCTCAGTGTTTTTCCCCCGCTTTTTTTTTTTCAACACGACCCCACCCTCCCCTGTACGTTTTCCCCAAATTTCCCTTCCCTTTACTACAATTCAATATCCCGAACCAAACAAACATTTTTGGTTTCCCAATGCACCTGAAAAACATTGGAAAACCCATCAATTCCCCCTGCTTTCCCCGTACTTAAATTGAAACTGCCTCTTTCACTTCCTCCATACTTATTATTCCCCAAACCCCCTCTTCCCCCCACCTTTCCCCAAACCCTTTCCCCCCCCTTTTTTCTTTTTTAACTATCTCCAAATTACCCTTTTTCCCTTTCCTTTAAACCATATCCGCTAAAACTTTTCCCCCCAGTTGTCACCAAAAATTGCCCCTTAGTTAACCTTTTCCAAATCGCACTAAACCCCTAAAATATTTTAGTGGACTCCTGTTTTTCCAATGCGAAAACTTTTTACACACACCCGACGGTTTAATCCCCCATAGCACGGCATCCAACCTGCCCTTTTCCCTTAATTCATCAAATCTTTCATTTTGTATGTCCCCTTTGTCTCCCCTTACCCCCGATATTTCTTCAAAAGACTTCCATCTCTTTCGAACACTCATTACGCTGTTCCAAAAAATTTGTAAACCTACCCCACCTCGCCTCCCCCCTTCCTTTATATTATAAAACCCCGCGATACCCGGTTTAGCCCTATTTTCCCCCAATCCAAAATACCCCTACCCCCCCCTTCCTCCACAATTTTTCCCCACCATCTCTAAACTCTGGTTTAACCACTCCCCCACCAACCCGCATTTAACTTCCAGAAAATTGAAAATACCTTACCACTCCCTCCCAATCCAGTTTTTAACCAAAACTCCCTATACCAAAACCCACTTCCACGTTTTTTTTCCCCCCCAAACCCCAATGCCTCCGTTAATAAAACCCATCAACCTCGCTGAATAATTTCTCCAACAAAAGTGTAATCCACATCCAAGCCCCACTCCCCCCCCGTCCCCTCACCCCGCACCTTAAAACATTGCGAAAGACCCAATACACAACCCGCCCCCCTTGCTCCACGCCCCCCCCCCCTTAAACACAGTTTCCCGTCCCCCCCAATTACAGTTACTAGGGTAAACCCCTTAAAAAAAAACACTAAAAAAGCTCTCAAAAAAATCCTCTTTTTAGATTTTATTCTCTGCTGATTAAACCCCAATGAAACATACCTAATGCCCCCACTCACCATCCACCCCCACTACCCCCCCCCCCCTTCCCCCACTTTTTTAATCTAAGGGGGGCTTTTTCCTTCACACCCTGCCACTCCCCCCCTTTTTTCCTAAAACCCACTTTCATACAATTTAAACCCTTTTAAAGCCAAAACACAGCCTATCTTATAATATGTTCTTGTTAAAGCATACACCACATTATACTCCTCAAAAACCATTCCCTCCATACTCTTCACTTCATTCTTCAATCCATTTCATTTACAGTTACTATCGTGAATTATTTTAAAAGTGGTGTTTTCCCCTTTCTTCTTGGGACACCCCTCCTATACCCTTCCTGCTGTATGGGATCTTTCTTGACAGCTGCTTATTCCCCCCCCCCTAACCCTTTATTACCCTAGAACCATTAAAACCCTACATTTTCCTTCCCCTTTTTCCCCTTAGACATACATCCTTTTTCCCAAGATTTTAAATCCGTTCTTTGTCCTGGGGTAAGAAAATCGCCATCTCAACGTTCCGCAGTTTTCTTACGAGAACTCCCCTCCCCCACACCTCTCACCTGTCTTTTTCTGCCCTATGGACCTCGCCACAACTTGTGCACATTCATTAGTGCACAAGTATTCCTAACCTGATCTTGCTGCCATTGCCTGCCCAGGTTTAAACCCTTCAACCACCTGTCCCTCTTCAACTCATCAAAAAGGAACTAAGTCTTTCCTCCAGCAAGCCATCCTGTTGGCCCCCTACCCTCCTCATCAACCGTTCGTCGCCCCTTTAAAAAAATGATAGTGTTTCACTTTCTTCCCTAGTTTCCTCACCCCTTTCCCCTTCGTCACTCCATCGGCAAGGGAAACTTTTTTTTGGCCTTACTCCTCCTCCGACACCTCCAACATTCCCCCCTGATGAAGATCACTGGGTTCCTGTTCCCTCCGTCCAGCTTTTTTTATAGCATTGGGGCCCCCATATGTTCAAAAGAACCACAAAAACTGCAAGTCTTTTGCTGCCCTGATATCACGTAACCCGCGTTTGGAAGACCTCCATAAATACTAGAAGGGAATTGACTGCCTCAAAGTCATTTCAGCATAAATAACCCTTTAGGGAGCCCCTCATAAGGGCCTTTTGCCACACCCCCATCACTGCTGATGTTTTCCCAAGCTGCTAAAAAACCCGCCGCACTCATGCTCCGTCGCCTCAAAAGGGACGTTTTGAAATTTCACCCACGTCACATAGCTGGGCACATCATGTAACGACTTCACCAAAATTTCACTGCCCCCTCTTCTCTTTTATTTGTTGACTATGCTTGGGAAATCCTCGTCTTTAAACTTGATGAAAATTCTCGGGCACACCATTGACGCTACTCCTATAATTCTTCGGTCGGTAATTTCCATATACCTCCGATGATGGCAGCAGTAACACGTGCATGGGTTTTTCCTGTAAGCTGCCACGCCTAATTCCACGCAAAACAGGCTCCCCGCGTCCAATCGATCCGCCCGTTGAAAGCCAAAACGGGAAAAATGCGCGTAAACCATTGTATCAAGCCACTGCGCGCCTGTCCGCACGGCACAAAAGCGATGCGAAAAAAAAGAAGGGGGAGGGTTAGGGGGTTTTAGAGAGGGTGTGTGGAATGGCCTGTGGTTTAAAACACAGGATAGGGAACTTTTGGGGGGGGGCATAACGAGGGGGGAAATAGGAGAGCTTTGATGCCATGTGAAAGGGCAAAGCACCGGGGAAACGATGGATGCCGGGGGAGTTTTATCAACAGCATTGGAGTTAAAAAAGGTTTTTTGGGGAGGGTTTCTGAACTTGATGAAGGAAGGGGAAGGTTTTGGGGGAAAAACAGGCAACAGCTTAGTTGTTTGGACCGAAGGGGAAGGAACAGCGTTCGCTCAGGGACTATAGAACAATATCGTTGTTATGCGCGGATTATAAGTTATTTGCAAAAAATTTTTGGGAAATGATTAAGTGTTTGTAGGGGGGGTTGTACGAAACCCAGTTTGGGTTTTCCGGTAGGTCTATGGGGGGGGACATGGTCTTTTTTAAGGGGTTTCGTGGGAAAAAAAAGGGGGGGGAAGGGGGGGTTTGGTTTCACTTGACTGGCAAGGACTTATGATAGGGTGGGGCGAGAGGGTTGAGACTATCCTTAGGGAAAAAGGGGTATGGGAAGAAAAGTGGGGTGGGGAGGCGTTATATAGAGGGCAATGGGGAGGTACAGATAATGGGAAAATTAGGGGGGGGGGATTGTAATGGGGGAAGGGGTTAGACAGGGGGGTCCTATTCACAAGCTTTATTTTCATGCATACAGGACCCCCTTTTTTTAGAATGGTGGAGCGTCATATGGGGGTTAATAAGGGTTGGGGGGGGGACTGGGGGCGTTTGGCCCCTTCTCATAGGGTATGGGATGATACCCCTGTATTGGTTGAGAGGGGATTCCATAAACGCCTTAGATGGAGTGGTCGACACGTTTTCTGTGCAACTGGGATAGGGAAATTCGGGGAAAACCTGGGTTTTGGGGTTTAGGAACTTGGGGGAAGGGTCAGTGGGGGATGTAGTCGTAAAAAGCGGGTGATGTCATTTAAAAATTTTTTCTAATCTATGCTGATATCTTGAGGGTTTCACGTGTTAATAATTTGGTCAGGGTAAAAAGGGTCTGGGGCGATTGGGGGCATTTCCCCCTACATTTGACCCTTGTGCGCGTGCCATTGTAATTAAAAAGTTTTTTTGTATAGCAAGGTTTGGGGATGTGGCTGCAGTGTTCCCTTTAACGGGGACGGCAATTTCAAATATACTAAGAGGGGGTTTTTTTAAATTTTTTTTGGGGTTCAGGGGTACGGCTTTGAAGGGGTTGTAAGTTTTCCGTGCGTCAGGGGGGTTGGGGTTTAATGAACTTAAAGGGAGGTCAAATGTATCTTCATTTAAAAGGGGGGGATGAGGGGGTGAGTGGGGGGGGTTGGTTGGGGACACAATAAATTAAACGCATTTTTTTTTTCGGGACGGATTGAGGGATGTGAAACTATTTTTTAGGGCAGTGGTGATGGTTAGGGATCTGGGGAAGGTAAAAATAAGTAGGCGTTGGTTCCGGGGGAAAGGGTTGTGGGTCCGGGGGAGGGGGTTTTTTTCCCCCTGTATGACTGGGGATTTTTATGGAGACGGGTTTTGGATGTTAAGGGTTTCAACCCCGGACGTGAGGTGATTATCGGTTTTTGCATGGGATTTTACCATCGGGGGTGGGCTTTCGACTAGACGGGTGGTTGAGGGGGGGGGGATGTGGAATATGTGGCGGGGGGGTTTGCATTCCATGTAGTGTATTTTTTTGAGGGGTTTGGGACGTCAGGGGGGTTGAGCAGGGGTTTTCATAAGATAAGGGTCAAAACTTCTCTGTTTTGCGGGCCCTTGAGTCTTGTATGGGGGTATGGATAAAGTATTATTAGGGCTGTGGGGGACATTAGGGAGTTTTGTCTCATTATGGGGGAATGAGGGGGAAAGGGGGAATGAGGTGAAGGGGAGGGGATTGGCTGTTACGGGTTTAAAAAACGTTGTGCCGTAATAGAAATTTAGGGGGGGTGGGGGGCGGATTTTTCTGAGGGATATAGAGACCTTTCATAGGGTTTTATTAAATTTGTAAAAATTTGGTGGGTGGGGGCAGGTAGGGAGTACAATGTGTTTATGTTTATGGGCAGTCTTTTTTTTTTTTTTTTATATTTTATTTAAAAACTTTACAGCATTGATATTAAATTAAACATAAAAAGGATACAGTAGGATTCTCAAACCACACAACATACCAACCAATTTTTAACAACAATTTGTAATTGACATAATAGAGGTTACCCCTATACACACAAAATTTTTTCCCTATAACTACTATGATAAACAAAATAAACTATAACTATATAAACTATATAAAAAAAAACATTCAACTTTCAATTTTTTATAGTTTTTAACATACATGACGGACATATGCAAAGTTCACAACCTCACAGGGGATAAACAGAGTAATACCTACAACCCAATCTCAGTTACATGCCTTCCCCAAAATAAAACCCCCAACAAAAAAGTACCTAAGCACAACATACGTGCCTCACTCAATCTCTTTTCAAGCATTAAAAAAAAAAAAAACAAATCCTAAAACAAAAATCAAAACCAAGCCCACACTTAACAAATAAATATTAAAAATTTCTAAATATTAATACAGCCCTTTTACCGGGGAGCACATTATATAAAGTAAGAGAAAACCATACGTCCCATTACAAACTTTTTTCGAGGCATTACAAATTTATGGGGAAATCATTATCGTTCCCTCTAGCAGCAACTGGATAGCCATTTTATAATTCTAAAAAAAAGACCCGTACACTCCTAAAAAACCCACTACACCAACACAGACATAATTTAAAAACCTCTCATTGCGATACAATTATCGCACATGAAATAGCCCAATAAAGGGTATAAACGCGCACTCTACATAACCCAAAGCTCTTCACGGTCTGAAAACATAATCTTTACACATTCACACTTTACATGAATAAGGTCATGCGACCCCGACTCCTCAAACAAGAATTCTCCATTTAGGTACACGTAATTACTTTATCACCTTTTCTTTCTGTGCCCGTTTTGCATGCTAATACACGATGCCACTCATCTACACCTTTATATACCCTCATACACCTTACCACACCCCCCCCCAGGAGCACCCCGCTGTGTCCCCCCCAAAACCCCCTTTTCCGAAGTAACCCCAAACCCCCCCCTTACCAAACAGGGAAAAAAATAAAAAAAAAAAAAAATTTTTTAAACTTTTCAATTTAAATTTTAAAAACCCCCAAAGGACTTGGTTCCCCTAAAATCGAGTAATCCCCACCCCCCTCCCCAGACAGCCCCCCAAAAAAACCCCCCCCCAAAAAACCCCCCCCCCCCCCCCCCCCCCCCCCAAAAACCAAAAAAAAAAAACCCCCCCCCCCCCCCCCCCCCCCCCCCCCCCCCCCCCAAAAAAAAAAAAAAACACCCCCCCCCCCCCCCTTTTTTCCCATCCCCCCCCCCCCCCCCCCCCCCCAAAAACCCCCCCCACCCCCCAAAAAAAAAAAACCCCCCCCCCCCCCAAAACCCCCCCCAACCCCCCCCCCCCAAAACCCAAAACCCCCCCCCCCCCCCCCCCCCCCCCCCCCCCCCCCACCCCCCCACACCCCCCCCCCCCCCCCCACCCCCCCCCCCCCCCCCCCCCCAAACCCCCCACCCCCCCCATCCCCCCCCCCCCCCCCCCCCCCCCCCCCCCCCCCCCCCCCCCCCCCCCCCCCCCCCCCCCCCCCCCCCCCCCCCCCCCCCCACCCCCCCCCCCCCCCCCCCCCCCCCCCCCCCAAAAAAAAAAACGTTAATTTTATACCCCCAAAAACCTTCTACCCCCCCAAAAAATTTTCCTTTAAACCACTCATAAATTCCCATACCCCCCTCCAACCTACTTCCCCCTCCCCCTCATCCCCCAAAAAAAAAATTTTTAATCCGGGTGGAAACAGAACCCCCAGGGAAGTACTACCGTCCTGCCAGAACTGTGAAAAAAAAACCCAAACTTTTTTGTGATGGTAGGGGATGCTGGTTTTCTTTTTTCTGTCTCATAAACATCTAGATAACAAGTTTTTTTCCCCTACTTACACTTTGGTCACATTCCAGACACCACATAAAAAATTATAACATACACTGGTTTTTCTCCTTTTTCTAAATACCTTTTCTTTTTTTTTTTTCTTTTGTCCATGGGGAAGGGAAAAGAACTTTCCTCCGTAAGCCATGCGTGCGTATGAGCGACTAAAATGCCGGGGGCAAGGCTAGTAACCCCTTCTCCTGTAACATTTACTAAAAAAAAGAAGAAGAAAAATTTTTAAAACGGATGCTTTAAAAGGCGTGGATTTGCGGGTGACAAAAACAGATGATTCTGATGTTATGAAGAAAAGAAGTTTTGGGTGTCCTGGGTCTAAGCGAAACAAAGCGAAGGGGGGAGGAGAGTTTTTAGTGGGGGGAAATAAAGGAATAAATCTGGAGTATCTGGAGAGTTTGAGCAAAGGAAGGGGTAGCATAAGTTAATGATCAGTTATGGAAGGAGAAAAGAGAAATAATGTGTAAATTTCAAAAATAAGTGGGGTTAAAAAAAAGGTTGGAGCGAGAAGTGGGTCATAAAAAGCTGTATGCACCTGGGGAAGAGAGGAATGCAGAGGAGAAGAGAGATTTTTTAGATTTAAAATGAATGTAAGGAGCCTTTGAACCAATGGGGAGTAATTTTGGTAGGGGAACCCAATGCTAAAGTAGGGGAAACTTTTTTGAGAGGGGGTGGAGGGGAAGTTTGGGGTGCCAGGTTAAAATAATGGGGGCCCTTTGATTTAAAATTTTTATAGAAAGGGTTTTGTTATATAATAAATTTTAAAAAAAAAAGGAAAAAAGTATACCATATATGTAGGGCGAAATGACAGTGTTTTTGGATTAGATTGGTAATAAAAGACTTTAGTAGACTTCAGGATGACATTTTATAAGGGGCCACAGAATATCGATCACTTTTTAGTTGTAGCTACACTGAGAGTAAAATAGATGGGATACAAGGGGAAAGAAGCACGGGGGGAGAGAGGGGAAGGGTTTTTTTAAAATAAAAAAGGAGGCAGTTAGGGTAAGATAAAACACTATTGGGGGATAATGGCAAAAGAGAGCAAGGGAATGGGGTCGAAGAGGGGAGGGGGAGTTTAAAAATGTAGTGTTAAGTGTTTAGCAGAAGTTTGTGGTTACGGGAAAGTGGTGCAGGAGGAAGAGGGGCGATTTGGGGGGAAAAATGATGTAAAGAGATAGAAGGGGAAAAAGTTAGCATATGCAATTTTTACAAATAGAATGAAGCAAAGGGGGGAAAAGTATAGAAAAAAAGAGAGAGGTTTTAAAAAGTGGGGAAGCAATGTAAAAAAGAGCAAATGAAGGGTGGGTGAGTTTTTTATCAACAAATTTTGTTGAAAAAAAGAAAAAGTTTTGGAGTGAAAAACAATTAAGAAACCCTAGAGAACAAATGGATTGTCATTTAAAAATAGGAAAAAAAGGAGGTTATTAAAGGAGATTAGAGGTATTGGGAAATGGGGGGAATTTTTTGGGGAATTTTTTAAATTTTTATGAAGAAGGGAAGCGGATTTCGTGTATAGGGCAAGAGGAATAACTTTTGTAGGATTGAGGAAGACCCCTTGGAGTGTGGGGGAAGTTCGTGAGGCAGTAGGGAAAATGAAAGGGGGGGAAGGCAGCCGGGGTTGAGGGATAAAAAGAAATGTTAAAAGCAGGTGGGGGTATGTTTTGGATGGTTTGGTGCAATTATTTTAAAAAATTATGGAGAGGGTAAGGGACCAGGGATTGGCAGAGAGCATGCAAGTTTCCTTGTATAAAGGCAAAGGGGTAAAAGAAGGGGCAAAAAGTATAGGGGGGAAAATCTGTTGAGTGTACCGGGAAAGTGTAAAGGGAAGTTATAATTGAAAAATTAAGATAAAAAAGAGAATGGATAGCAGATGAACAAGGGGCTTTAGAAAAAAGGAAGGGGGTGTGTGGACCAGTGTTTCATGAAACAATAAGTGAACAGTATTTAGATAAGGCAAAAAGGTCTTTGTGCATTTATGGATTTGGAAAAGGCGTATGACAGGGTGGATAGGGGGGGAATGGGCAGATGTTGCAAGTGTAGGTGAGGAGGGAGTTACGAAAGCAGGGAAAAGTTTTTTACAGGAAGTGAGGGTCAAATTTGAGTATTAGGAAAGAGGGGAAAATTTTTTTCCCAGAAAATAGGCCTTAACAAGGGGTGTGATGTCACCGGGTTGTTTAAAATATTTTTAGTGGGGTTGTAAGAGAAGTAAAAGCAGGGTCTTGGCAAAGGCGTGGAGTTAAAAGAAAAGAATCACCACAAAGTGGGGGTTGTCACACTGCTTTTCTGATGACACTGTGCCTTGGGAGATTTTAAAAAAAGCCAGAGATTGGTGGAAATTTTGGGAGGGGGTGCAAAAGAAAAAAATTAAAGGTTTTAAAACAGGAAAGAGTAAAGGTTTTGAGGGTAAAAAAAAGATTAGGGGATGAAAGATTTAAAATCAATTGGAGGGGGAAAAGTATGGAGGAGGGGAACTATTTAAAAAAAAATTTGGGGGTGGACGTTCAGCGGATGGGTCCCCTGAAGATAGG